>JAOQMP010036935.1:0-11620 GCA_027563575.1 Erythroxylum pedicellare | reverse complement strand
AGATTTAATTTTTTACATAAATGTATGAATAAAATTTAATGTAATTGAGTAAAAACTTGTTAACTAAAGCTGACAGAATAATTTCCAACGTGGAAGGTACTAATCACACCTAAGACCTATCGTTGTTGTTACCTTCTCAAACAGGAAAAACTAGGAAAGCCCATCTCTGAAACTATAATGGAATCAAGCCCAACAACACAAGCCTACGAAATCAGCCCCTAAAAATCCCTTTTCTCCAATAGCCCACCACCCATTGACCATAGTTACATCACTACACAGAAACCCTAAAAATTTTACTTATTTAAATATTCCTAAAAATAAAAAAGAAAGCGTTAAGAAAAATAGATCACACAATGGGTCTGTCCAATCAAATAAAAATTCCAAAAAATAAATAATTTCATTAAATATGTAACCTTTTTATATCCTATCTTAATATTAAATAATCAATAGACGCAATATCTATATATTTTTATTTTCAATTATTCCGAGTATTCTCTAATAATTATAAAAATTATAATTATTTTAATTTGGATAAGCACGAGCCTTCCCTCTTGTATAGGAAATTCGTAATTAGTAAATAATCAAAATAAAAGAAAAAAGAAAAAAACCCTAACAGAAAAAGTTAAGGAAATCAGATAAAATGTAAATAACGGCAAAAAATAAATTGTAAAAAATTAATAAATTTCTGTTTTTGGGCTCCGCCTTTGGTTTTTTCTTCTTTTTCTTTTTTTGCTGCTCCTCGGATTTCTTTCTCTCTCTATCTTCTCTCTTTCACCCTCTCGTTCTCTCTCTAGAATCTCAGAACACTTGCCCATAACCCCCATTTGATAAAGCCCAGGTTTACATCTTCGTTCGATCTGTGCACTTTTGTTTCCATTGCCCTTGATTTTTTTCTAATTGTTTCTTAATTGCTCGTCTCTTCGTTCTTCGGTGAGGTTTGGTTTTGATCGGGGTTTTGTGTTCGATCTTAAGTTGCTTGTATCAGTTGTCAAACGATTCTATTCAACGTGTCTTTAATGCAATTGGGCGCGTGAAGATGTTTTTGTTTTTCGTTATTATGTTCAACCTTAATTTCTTAAAATTTTTAAACCTTGAGCATTGAATTCGTATTTTGGGTTTTGGGGGTTTAATTTTAATCGGGTTTTAGGTTGTGGGTTTTTGTTCCCGAGTGTTCCTATTGTTGAGTTTTTGTTTTTTTTTTTTGGATAAAAGTGCGGGAGGATTAAGATAAATCTATTGTGTTTTGATTTTATTGTTTTGTGATTTCAAATATTGAGGCAAAGCTTTGGCTTGAATTTCAGTAAGTGTAAATTCTTTTTTTCAATAGTCCCCTTGGATAAAAGCTATATTATAACTACTCTTGCTTTTGATGCCAAATAGACGCTGAAGAAAATTTGTTGTTTTACTTACATGCTTACGAAATTCCTAACGTAGGGTTTTATTATATAGTCACTGCAGTAGAAGGCTTCTTAGGGGAAGGAGAATTTAGAGTGGGAAATGGCTGGGGTTGTGAGCGAGGAAACTGGAGTCGCAAGGTCTGCGGAGGGGTTTTCGAGTGCGCAGCGTTGTCAATCTGGTGAAGCATTGGCCGAATGCCGGTCTTGTGAGCAGGTTGAAAATGGAACTCCATCTACTTCACCTCCTTATTGGGACACTGATGAGGATGATGATGATGATGGAGGTATATTCTGGTCTATCTTTCAATTTTTTATTTTATCCTTTTATATGTTAACAGCCAATTCTCTAGGTCATGAAAATGCTTTGTTTTCTTCAAGGTGCAATATTAGAAGAATGCATGCAATAGTTGAATTTAGGAAAGGAGTGAAGATGTTTTGAAGGAGATCCAATCAGTACAATTCCGTTTTGAGTAAATGGCTCGATAATGGGATATATTAAAAAAAAAAATTCCTCATGCTTTTAGCCCTTTCTATGTGAGAGGAGAAGGTCATGCATTTAGGCAAAAAGATTTACTTTCTTGTAGAACCTCTTTTTGAGGTAATCTAGAGATGAACGTTAAGGAATTCAGCCAATAAATGGGAGTATTTCCAGGAAAATGTAACTACAATTGATTTGTAATGCAAGACATACTATTCATGATTCTTTCAGTGACTAGTTAATAATCTGATTTAAGTGAAAATATGTCATTGCAAACTTAATGAGCAATTACACTCCATCCTTGAGACCCATAAATGGAACCCAGTTATGTGAAAGTCATAAAGACAATTATGATGGTTTTGCAAGTTCTTAACACTAATAAGTAGTATCTTTGTCTTTTGCTTATTGTCAGCAAATGGAGATAAACAGTTAGTAGAAAGTGAAGTTTACTTTTAGTCATGTTTTTCTCTGTGCTTCTCTTCTATCCAACCACTTGCACGAACCAAATGCATAAATAACTGATGGCGGAATGATAAAAGAAGTATGTTATTGGTTAGAAATATTTTCTGCATTTGTTGTTTTATAAGATGTGTAGTTGTGCTCTGGTGATCCAGTTAAAATAATTTTAACGTCTTCAAAGTTATGTCGATCTCAACCTTACTTGTATAAAAATTGGTGAGCAGATAGAGCTATATGCTACTTGAGCGTAATATCTTCTGTAAACTTTGATGTTTATGATGTATAGAACTATTATGGTGAGCTAGTGAAAACCATGTTTTTGATGTCTAAAGTCAAATAATTGCTTTGTGATTGTGGTTAGGATTATCTGATCGTCTCATAACTCTCTCTACCAATTATTACAAATCATTCATGAAGTTGATTTCGATGTATCCATGCTTCAATGTGTTAATGCCTGGTCAACTGCTTAGCATGTTTTTCTTCCTCCTCTTTCCTTTTCTTTTTGGTTGAAAAGGGAGGGAGGAATTGCTATTGCCATATATATTTACATACATACATATTCAGTGTTGACCAAAAATGTGTGGATTAAGACATTAAGAATGCGTAGTTGCACTAATAGATGATACAATGAAAGATGCTCTTGGGTTAAAGTCAATTAGGTGCTTTTGGTGCTGAAGTCTGCTGCCAGTTTATGTAATTACTTCTAGTTTTTTCTCTTCTTTAGTTAAGGTTTGGGATTAATTATTCTACGATCTAATTTTTCTAATTTGCAGGGCCCAAACCCTCTCAATTGTATGGAAAATACACTTGGAAGATAGAAAAGTTTTCACAGATTAACAAAAGAGAGCTCCGCAGCAGTGCATTTGAGGTTGGTGGTTACAAATGGTATGTTGCTATACATGTGATGACTTTTCATATATTTTGTGTATTGTATGCCTGCAAACAAACATGTTGTCTGCTTTGACTAAAATTGGATACAAATCTTGGGATACTTTTCATCGTGAAAACTTTGAATTATTTATATCTAGGGAAAAGGCCATTTCACAATCAAATGTTTCTTTATAGGATGTGATCAAAAGGTATTCAGCATTTTGTGTTAATTTGTGTCGTCATTTATTTATTCCTTTTCTTCGAAAATTTACTTCAAAGGGTGTGTTTTGCAATTTGTTTTGGGAATAAGTTTCTGTTTCAAATTTCTTATTAGAACAAAGATGATCTGTATAATTGTTTGTTTCAATGGTTTTTAGGATGGATATTTCTTCTTAGAAAAAAGATGATTTCTCAATCATGTTTTTGTATACATATATATACATATATTTATGTATTTATGTATGTGCATCTATCCTCTTATCCCATGCCTCTCTCCTTCAACACTAGCTCCTCCTTTACTCCAAAGAGATGTGGCAGGACCAGCAATCATCATGGTGTTCCTAACAAACTTATTCTTATCTATGACTTCTTCAAACACAACGAGTGCTCCAATATGTCCTGATTTCAATAATCCATCCTAGATGATGAACAAGTTTCAACTTTGAATAAAATTTGGCTAAAGGAATACCATGAAATTATGTTTTAATTCCTTGGTTTACCAATGCAGTTTATTAGAGATTGGTATGTTCATATGGCATCCATACATACTTGGATGTGCTGAATAACTCACTCTATTACTAGTTTGGGTTTAAACATTTCTTTTTGTGGCAGGTACATATTAATCTATCCACAAGGCTGTGATGTTTGCAATCATCTATCTTTGTTCCTCTGTGTTGCCAACCATGACAAACTTCTTCCAGGTTTTGGCAGTATTAACCATATTAACATTGTTTTGGTAATAACTATTCTAGCTGCTTTGCTGCTGTGGTTACTCTTTTCTTTATTTTCAATTGTGACACAGGTTGGAGTCACTTTGCGCAGTTTACCATTGCAGTCGTGAATAAAGATTCCAAAAAATCAAAATATTCTGGTTAGTTGATTGGCTTTTGGCGTATTTGCCTAATTAAGTGAACCATGTGTTTTCGACTAAACCCAAGTTCTGCAGACACATTACATCGATTCTGGAAGAAGGAGCATGACTGGGGATGGAAAAAGTTTATGGAACTATCAAAAGTTTCAGATGGGTTCTTAGATGCTGCTGATACACTGATTATTAAGGCTCAAGTGCAAGTAATTAGGTAATTTACAGCCTTTAAGTTACTATTTATCGTGTTTATTGTACTATTTATCTGAAATATACTCTTAGGGATTTATCTATAGGGTCCGTTCTAGATATAAAGCCAAATGATGGAATATTTTTCCTCTTATCGAGTTTTAATAAAGAAAGAAAATGCATATCTCTACGATGAATTATGTCTACCAGGTCACGACTGCTGTGGAATTTGGTGAATGTACTTTTATTGGTCATATTTTGTCATTTTTCTTTAATCTCTTAGGGATTTTGTTTATGCATTTAAGACTCTGGTGTTTGGGATTGGATGCTGGTGATATCTATTTTGATCCTAATATGATTGAATGGATCACCAAAATAGATTGAATGGATCACTCTTCTGCTTGAAAAGGATACAGTTGTTTTCCATTATGACAATTGCTCCTCATCTTGTTTATTTTGTCTGCAGAGAGAAAGCCCATAGGCCTTTCCGGTGTCTTGATTGCCATTATAGGAGAGAACTTGTTAGGGTATATTTGACAAATGTAGAGTTGACTTGTCGACGTTTTGTCGAAGAGAGGCGAGGCAAACTTGGGAGGTTGATAGAGGACAAAAATAGTTGGTCAAGGTACGTGATGTTTTATCTCTAAATTTGTTAGCAATTCAAATTGTCTGTTCTTATTTCTGAGTTACCCTTGCCATATTACTGTCGGTAGATGATGGTTTGTAGCGCTTTGTTTATTACTTTATGAGATTATATGGAGTGATGTGACAATATGACTGTAATTTTGTAATTTCAAATCTAATTCTTCTTTGGTTTTGATTTTTTCATATATATATCTTTTCAGTTTTTGCGCATTCTGGTTGGGAATGGATCAAAATACTCGACGCCGTATGTCTAGGGAGAAAACAGATGTAATTTTGAAAGTAGTTGTAAAGCATTTCTTTATAGAGAAGGAAGTGACATCTACTTTAGTAATGGACTCCTTATATAGTGGTTTGAAGGCTCTTGAAGGCCAAACTAAGAGCAAGAAAAATAGGTTAAAGTTGTTGGACAATGAGGAAATGACTCCACCAATGATTTCTATTGACAAAGATATGTTTGTATTGGTGGATGATGTGCTGCTACTGCTTGAGAGGGCTGCCATGGAACCATTACCTCCCAAAGATGAGAAGGGTCCCCAGAATCGTACAAAGGTGGGTTGCTTACTGTGTCATTATTTTATGATGAACCTTTAGCCACAGATGTAGGTGTGATTTCTCTTCTTGCATTCTCTTCGTAATCTTTGTTCTGACAAAGTTTTTGTACAAATTTTAGCTGTACAATAATTGAAACATCCATCTCCACGGCTTTGGTCTTATGCTTAGGTCTAAGCTTTTATTGCTTAGTCTGGAATCTCCTGGAATTTTTTCTTGTGAATTTCGGCTGTTTTTTGTGGTTCATTATACTTTGCAGTTTTACTCTGGATGCTTAATGAGAACCAGAATTTTAAAAAAAAAAGTTGTCAAACTGGATTGTATTTCTCCAGTTGACTGTTACCAACTGGGCTCTTATAGTACTGTGATACTGATAGTTTCAGCTCAGGTGGTGTTGGAATGCTGTTTGGTTTCTGGCAGTGACATTCATGACAATTTACTTCTCTATGAGTTTCGTACTGCTCTTGTTGGCAGCTGATGCAAATAGTAGAGAGTCACTGTCCTCTTTATGAAATCTACGGTTACTGCAATTCCTTTGCGAGCTTTGAATGGTGAAAACAATCTAAGTATATTGCACTTGGAATTCTTGACTTCTGTTGCTCTCGATGTTTTTCTTTTTTTCTTTTTTTTTTCCCCTTTGATGAACTTATATTGTTGTAGGATTTCTTCTTCATTCTTCATTGTTGCTGCATTATTAGGTCTTCTTTTGCAGTGTATTTTTGGCATATATATGCAGATTGTGGCTTTGCTGTGGGAGACTCTAAGTAGCCTGCACATATGTTTCAGAATTTTCACATCTTCAATTACTAGTCCTCTTTATATTACCCTTAATTGCCAACTTTTACTGTAGTTTTAATTCCTAATGTTAATGTTTATAAATGGTGTTAAACTGTGTTTGGATAATCAAGTGGCATATTTGTAGACAAAACTGAGAAACTAAATGTGTGGTTTGAAGTCTCTTCGGGAATGCCTGCTGGTTAGGTTAAAGAGAGCACATACTTATGAAATACTGTAATAGTTAGATTGGACCCCTTTACACTCTTTTCTCATACAAATACATTATAAATGGATTGATGAAGCTTATCATGCCTCAAAAAATGCAGGAAGGAAATTCTGGAGAAGAGTTAAACAAAGATTCCGTTGAGCGCGATGAAAGACGTCTTACAGAATTGGGTCGTAGGACAGTGGAAATATTTGTCCTTTCACATATCTTCAAGTAATATATAATCCTTAAATGCTATTTCTAATAGCTACTATTGCAATACTTTATCATCAGACCTATTACCGGGTGTTGTGAAATTATTTAGGACCATTTATTGGCCCTATAGTTTTTCTTTTTGAATCAATATAAGTTGTGAGTCTTGTGCAAATTGGAAATTTGAGGTCTAATATGCAGGATTTTCAATACTGTAGGTTTATACTTCTTTTGAACCTAGTATATCTTCATGAATATGTTCATTATCTAGAATGTTAGTTTGGTTGATTTCATCCATCACTGTTGATAATGGAATAATGAACATTTTTAACAAGGATCTTCGAGACATATGGGAACAGTTAGCCTTCAGAATTGATCAATTTTTGTTAATGTGTTAGGGTACTGGCAGTACTCTGTTTCATGTCTGTGGAGTATATGTTCTTGCAGAATATTTTAGTTCCTATGTAAATGGCTTAATTATTTTCCTTTGCGTGTAGCCATAAAATTGAAATTGCCTACCAGGAAGCGGTTGCTTTGAAGAGGCAAGAAGAGCTAATTCGTGAAGAAGAGGCTGCATGGCTGGCTGAAAGTGAACAGAAATCTAAACGTGGGGCTTTGGAGAGGGACAAGAAATCAAAGAAAAAGCAGGTATATATCTTATCTATTTTCCATTGAAAACTGAAGGCTTGGAGTGCTGTTTCCTTAAATTCAGGTGCAGGAAATTATACAAGCCTAGAATGTGACTGGGGTACTGAATCCACAATCATGCAATCTTTATTTTCTTGGTATTCTAATACGTAATAAGTATATTTTGTTTACCTGTTCAATATGACCCCAAGCACTTTTTCATATCTAATACTTAACAGGGGAGTAAATTGTAGCAAACTTTTATCCTTTTTTTCTTTTTCCTTGTTTTCTGATATCGTTGAGATGGGGGCTTGGATGTAAGGGAAGCAGAAGTGGATGTTATAAGTGAGGTTTTAGTATATTTTACCATGCTCAAGTACTGATACTTACCTACAAAGTACAGGCCAAACAGAAACGAAACAATCGCAAAGGAAAGGATAAAGGAAGGGATGAAAAGCGAGTTGTAATTTTACCAGAAAAGCACCAAGACAAAAACACTAATAATGAGAAAGATGACTCCGTTGCAGAGGAATTACATCCTGTGGTGGAAAAGCTTGATGTTCAGGAAGAAATATCAGATGTTTCTGATTCCATGGATGGTGTTACTGAAGTGCTGCAGCTTGATTCAGAAGACAGAGATTCAAGTCCTGTTAATTGGGATACTGACACTTCAGAAGTTCATCGTCCAACAGAAGCCTCTATCGGTGAAGTTAGTGGGTTGACTTCTATAGCAAATGGTTTGACTGGAAAAAGAAATGCCTCAGCAATGGATGATAGTTCCTCCACATGTTCGACAGATTCAGTTCCCTCAGTAGTTATGAATGGTCCCTGTAAGGGAAACTGTAATTCCAATTGCAAAAATGAAAGATTGCCTAGCAGGTAAAGTTGTGAATTTATTGCGTTTTATTCTCTCTTAACGTCTGTACTTTTATGACATTTATTGTGCACTTGATTTCAATAGAGGGAAGGGTCAACGGGGTAAGGCGACAGGCAATGGGAGTTGGACAACAGAAATTGACAATCACCGATCCAGGCTTGCAGCAGATACTGGAGACCACAATGGTGTTGCCGGAAGTGGCAGCAATAATGAGTGTGAGCCTGAATCTGTTGTTGTACTCAGTTCTGAGCAGCACGTAGTTCAGCAGGTGGAGTTGGAACAAGTTTTCTATCTTTATTTCAGATTTTTACTTGATTTAGATTGCATTTTCAATTCAAATTGATATTATTTGATGAACATAATCTTCTTTTAGCTCCTATTTTGTTATCTAGTGGTTATATAATAGTCTTACATTAGATGTCTTGGTTTCTTAAACTTGCTTTGCTACTATCCAACATCTTTATTTGCATCATGAATGAAGTGTCATTGTTGGTAGTTAAACTTTTGCTTGGAGTTCTATGATCTGTAATTGAGTTCCTGTATTAGAACACGAATTTAAGGGTGAGCCTTGGAGCAACTAATAAGGTTACTCCTTTATGATTGGAAGTTCATGGGTTCGAGTTATACAAATAACCTCTTTGTAAAATACAAAGTGAAAGTTTCGTACAATTGATAACTCTCACTCGACCCTCGCAGTGTGGGGAGCCTTGTGCACTAAGTTTGCTCTTTCCTCTCTATTTGTTAGGAATAAAACTGTGTACTATTGGACCTCCCCAAACCTCAGATGCTATCTAATGAGTAGTATCGTTATTGTTGTATTAGAACACAAATCTGATTTGAAATTTTTTGTTGAAACTTTATTTTATTTTTTGTTGTTATAAACTCGGAGTGATGACCTTGCTAGTATTTCAGCAAACGAGTTCCTGCGTCATTCTTTTTCTTACTTCCGGTTATCTTACCAGTTGAATCTTGAAAGCTTTTCTGTGAATAAATTTATGCTGCTTTATGTTGATAATCTCTCGTCCCTCATATTGCATCTCTGTTTTCATGATACAGGAAGGTGACAGCATTTCACCACACAAGAAACTAAGCACCAACTATCTGGTTGATGTGGAAAGATCCTCTAAAGATAAGACAACAGCTGTATTGCCATCTCCAAAAAGCTCGCCCAGAAGTCCTCCTACTCAATTGAAGTCAGAAGACAAGAGTTTCGGTATTGTTGATTCTGCTCATAAGAAAGGATGTTCAAATTGCCTACAGCAGGGTGATAAAGCAGCAACCTCGATTACCTCCCCCAAGAGTGTAGTTGTGAATAATGCATCGACCCTGAAGCTGTGTGAAAAACCAATACCCCAGCAAGTGCCTGTGATGTCAAGGCCTTCTAGTGCTCCTTTAGTGCCTGCACCCAGACCCACTGCTCCAGCTGCTTCCATGGTTCAGACCACCCCATTGCTTGCTCGTTCAGTAAGTGCTACCGGGCGACTTGGGCCTGAACCATCACAAGCTACCCAAAGTTATGTCCCTCAATCCTATCGAAATGCGATAATAGGTACTGCTGTTGGTACAAGTTCTGCCAGTTTTCCTCATGCCATCCTTTCAAGCTCTGGAGTGAACCTGTCCCCAGTTCCCACACAGTCATCCACTATAGTATCTCCCAGGATCTTTCTACCCCAGAGCTCTGAAAGGGTAGAGCTGAACTCTGTACAATCTGGCTTTCCTTTTGGCATGGTAGCTAGGGATATTTTACAGAATGGACCCCACTGGGTGGAAAATTCTCAAAGGGATACTTCTAGAAGCTTGCATTGTGACCCTTCGATTCTTGGGAATGGGATTAAAAACCTCGAGTTGTACCCACCAGTAAGCAGTGGATCTCGGGAACTTTTCTCTACGGAGTTGGCTGCCTGTACATCTGGTCGTCAGACTCAAGGTATGGTGACAGATGAATTCCCACATCTTGATATTATCAATGAGTTACTCGATGACGAGCACGCTAATGGGAAGGGAGTTGCTGCAAATAGAGGTCTTCAGTCTCTGAACGATGGACCACACATCTTACATCGACAGTATTCTTTCCCTGCTGACATAGGCTCGTCAACTAGCATGGGTACCTCACCCAACAGCTCTTGCCGGTTTGAGCGTACAAGGAGTTATCATGAAGGTGGGTTTCAGCATTGTTACAGCTCTTCAGGACCTCATTTTGATGCAGCTAGGGAATATGTTCCGCAGGCAAGTCCGCTAACTTACGCAAATGGGCAGATGGATGGTTTGATTCAAAGCCAGTGGCAATTAGCTGGTTCAGACCTTTCTGTAGTAGGAATGAGGAATCTGGAGGGCGATGGGCCCCCGTACTACGGTCCTGAGTACTCAAATCTGGCATGTGGTGTCAATGGCTATAATACTGTATTTCGGCCTTCAAATGGACATTGAAGGGATTCCCTAGGAGGGACATGGTCTCCGAATGGGTCATTGTCCTTTGTAATAATGAAATTTGAGGAAATTGTTGGGTCTTAGCGTTGGAGTGAGGTTGTAATCTTTTCATAAGAAACCATTTTGTAAAGAGTGCTTCCCCCTTCTTCCAATCTTATTGCTTCCAATCTTTCTGTTAATTTAAGGTCATGATGAGGTTCTAATTATTATTTCCCGGTGGTCTTGAATATTGTACTTCTTTTTATTAACTTGTTGCACTGTAATCTGAACTGTCTTAAAGTCTAGGTTTAGTAGTGATCCCTGGGGAATCCGAATTCCATCATAATCTCTTGGAAACTGAAATTAGTTTTTTTTTAGAATTTAAAAAATTCATTAAAGAAAAACTAGAAGTGTAGATCTTTGAAGAGAGTCTCTCCTATACGAGGTAAAACAAGTAGGAACACTAAACACCCAGTTGAGACAAACGGTGACGTTCAAGAAAAATTAAAAGGGGGAAAATGTGCGAAAACATTTGGCAATTAGGATATAACGGCTTCTTTCTCGAAGCTTCAGACAATTACTCGATTTGGGAAGGACGAAGATGACTCTTTGGAAGCACGGCTTTGTAGTGACGACACTAAGTTTCTACTACTCATTTATTCGAGAGATCTCAACTCAAGTATGCATACTCAACTCGAATTGTGTTATGACATTTACACCCTGTTTGGAATACAAGGAATTGAATTCAATCTTGTGATTGAATTCAATTCACTTGTTTGGAACCAAAAAAATAGCAAGAATTCAATTCATGTGTGGGTTTAAACCCACCTCCCTATGTAAATTG
>JAOQMP010036915.1:0-11622 GCA_027563575.1 Erythroxylum pedicellare | reverse complement strand
GGCTAAAAATACATGGAAGCCCAAAATAAACAAAGTCCAAAAACTAAATAAATAAATCTGATGTATGGCGCCACTATTGAATCCATATGCTCTTGGGCTTAAGTGAATTAAATAGCCTACTCTCACCAATAAAATAAGTGGCGCACCAAACACTCCTTAGGCTTAAGTGATGAAACATTAAAATAGCCAAAGTCTTCTTGTCTTCAAGCTCCAAGTGTATTCGGTCCAAGGATTTGAGTTAAATGGATTAGTTTGGGCGCAATTCCATTAAACTCTCCTCCAATAGGCTTGGAACTTGCCATCCTCTCAAGATAAAAGCCCATATACGTATAAAAGCCCTTTTTGAGTCTCTCGGTCCTAGCTCTGGACATAGGTCCAACTGGAATAACAAGCTCGCCTTCGTCACGCACGTCGTCCCCATGGAGATCGTTACTCCTACTCACATCACCAATGGGCCAATATCTGTATACGTATGTGGTAGTCACTAGGTCACAACATTAATAATGAATCTAAAGTCTTATATGCATTTGTAAATATCTGTTCTGATTCGCAATGATTACATGATATGCCATGTTAATGTGAGTATTTGGAATATACATGTCCTGAATGAATATTTGTGATATATGTGACTTTTGTATATGACCTGGGTGAAATCATCAATAATGTTCGCTCATTGGGTTCACAAAACTCATCAAAAATTGCAACCTGATTTTTCAGGTTCAGAGGAGTTATCCAATTAGACCAATTAGAGTTCAGCCACTACAAATGAACATAAGTTAGGGGTCGGGATTAGTTTGCACCTGCATATGTCTTCAGTGATTTTTTATTTTGATTTATGTTCTACAAGAATTGTATAAAGTGTATGTAAATGATTTAGTAATGCAATAACTTTATGATTATAAGTGTTTTATATCTGAAGTTGGGCCCAAGTGGCTGTTGAATAGAAATGCTTTAAAAAAATTTAATGAGCCCGATTTGATTAATGATTTTCGCATACGTGTACATTATTTTCAAGAAATCAAAATTTGTAATGAATTTTTACTAAATGACTGTTCTAGCATGCCACTTTTGTGGGGTATGTACATGGATATCGCTAAGGATGTCGAGTACATATCCTGCGAGAGTGGGGTACTATATAACACATGCATTGGAGACATGTGTCAAGCCTTAAAAGGGGACACTTAGGCATTAGCAAAAATGTTTCTGCAACTCCTTTCTTTGGTTTCACCGAAACCATCTACACTTACCTTCTTACTTTACCATCACCGAAAACACCATCTTCCTTCTTGCTTTGCCATCACCGAAACCCATTATTTGCTCTCTCCATTTTTGGATTTTCTGCTAAAGGAATTGAAGTGTGAGTCAAGTAAGTAATGCTTTAAGTTTTATGATAGTGTAAATGATTTCTGTTAAGGTTTTAATGTTTGTAACGGGATGCATGCGTAAAAGGTGTACATTTTCATGATTATGGATTGCTACATGCATAAATGGTATTGATGCAAGTGTGAGTGGTGAAAGAAGAAGCAAATTCGGTGATATGATTAACAAGATGAAGGATTATAGTCATTGGAATATGATATATGCAGTATTTTACTAAACATACATCTGTAATTAGGGCATAACTTGATCTGTGAATATCCAAATTAGATGAAGTTTAATTTAGAGTAAACTAGAGACATAGAACTACATTTTTCATGAAAGAATCAAATTCTAAATATGTCCTTAAGATTCTGGAAATTTGTCTTAAAGTTTAAATTGGTGTTCTATCGAGGTATTAAAACAGTCTGAGGATTTTTTATTATAACTTGCAGGATACTGAACTAAAATGCATGATATTGGTGTCATCAAAACATTAGGGAACATTTGATTGGTAGAAAATTTTGCCTAAATACTCCATTGTCGAGGTCAAAATGGTCACGCAAATCAGACCCAAAATCTGCTTAAGAAAAATCTAGAAAATTGATAAGTTTATGATTGATTTTATAAAGATGAAGAGGTTTAAGAAATTTGATTAGAGTATGATGATTTTATGATAAACAAATTGGTTTGTGAATGAGTATACAATGGTGATGTGTTTGTGATAAAGTAATCTAGAAAAATTGAAATGAATTTGGTGTAAAAATGGAGGTGAGTTTCGAATGAAAGAAGAAAGTCGCGATCGCGACGAAGCATGATCGCGACCTAAGAGGCTATTAAAATGTGATTGTTTTTATTGAATATACTTTGGTATTTTGATGATATCTTGAACTGTAGATGTCCAAATGAGGTGACTCATAGTTCAGATTAAATTAGAGACATATTTCTACAACTTTCTTGAAGAATTCAAATTTTAATTCTATCTTTAAGACTTCCAAAATATGGTTTGAAATTGAGTCTTGATTGAGGCTGTAGTACTAATCGAGATAAAAATTATATCCTGAGGTTATTAAAGAAACTGAACTGATGTAGGCTGAATCAGACAATGGTGTCTTCACAAAAATTGTAGTTCATTCTCTTATCTTTCAATTGGTATTAAGTTTGTAATTTTTGGATATCGGATTTGAAAGATATGAGTTGTACAATTTTGGATATTGGATTTGAAAGATATGAGTTGTACAATTCGAGGGTATGATCATGTACTAGCAAAAGTTCAAATATACAGAGTATGTGGTATTGTGAGCATAACTCATAGAATACTAAATAAAATTAGATGATCTTAGAGTCATTAGAAACTTAAGACATGGATGAACAATTTTTCAGAAGCAAGTGTTGCCAAATTATTTTATTTTCCTGATGATAATGATCATACAAATTTAACTCGAAAGTATATTGTTAGAAAAATGTAAATTGATCAATTGAGTTATGAAATGAGTTTCACATTGTTTTATTATAGTCCAAACCCTAAGTACAAATTATTAATGAGGGTTTTGATATATGAATGATATGGTGATAAGAATTCGATAAGATACCCGGGATTGTCATTGAACATGCATTGTGCTTATATATTTGTGCAAAAATGTGATATTTATTAATGTGTTTTGTATGATATAGAGGAGCATATTGGACGTCAGTCAGACATTGCCAGACCATCTAGGAAATAGCATATCGGAGCGTGTTGTAAGCCAACCTAGATGATTTTTCCTAGGATTGATTAAATTTGTTTGACTTCCAATTATTAACTGTTTGTGATTTGTTTATGAATTTTGGACTAAAAGTCCAAGGAGTTAATATTTGGGAATGTATTGGAAGTGTTCTGACTGCTGTGAAATTATGAATGATATTTGTATTTTCAATGAAAGTTGAATGCCGGACTTAGGTCCGATGACTATAAGATTCTGACTGTGCATCATATTTGACTGTTGTACATGGCATACTATGTATTTAATGCATTTCACAAAATGCATGCTCAAATAAAGGCATTATGATCGGAGTGGCCAGTATGAAAGCACTTGCACGTAGAGCTTACTCCATAATTTCTAATTCTGTACGTAGAGCAATGCTCTGTGATTCTATTCTGACTGAGCCCAATGGGCAGTATCTGTATACGTATGTAATAGGCACTCAGTCACAACATTAATAACGAATCTGGAGTCTCGTGTGCATTTGTATTTATAAATATTTGTTCTGATTTGCAATGATTACATGATATGCCATGTTAATGTGAGTATTTGGAATATACATGTTCTAAATGAATATTTGTGAAATATGTGATTTGTGTATATGACCTGGGTGAAATCATCAATGATGGTTTGCTTATTGAGTTCGCAAAACTCATAAAAAAATTACAACGTGATTTTTTAGGTACGAGACGGGAGGCTTAGTTCCTTAATCTGGATTAGAGGAACATTTTGAACTAGTTATGGCTTAGAGGTCTGTCAGCTGACATCAGAAAAGTTGTAGTTTGTATTTTGTAGTTTTTTTCTAGAACTTGTATAAAGTTTGTAAATACATTGTAAGATTTCGTGAATGAATGCAATGAAAGGTCTTAAAATTTCATGACTTTTAATAAAGTTAATTGATGCCATGTGTAAGTTAGATCTATTTTTGTTCTAACATACTATTATCATAGGATATGTACTTGAATGCCCTTGGATGTTCGGGTATATGCTTTATGGTAGTGGGATATTACATGTTAGACCTCGTTTTCAGAGTCCAACTAATGAGAATTTAGATAGGAATTCGGTATAGACCGAAATTCCGTTATGGTCCAATTCTGACCGGTAATAGATCCCGGGACTTTGCAAAATTATCGCTCTGATACCAAAAAATGTTAGGCTCAGGTTTCGATCCCAATCTCGAGGTTCAATTCGGGGTGGTCAAGTAAGGGTAGTGCGAAAAGAAAGTTGAAAGCATTCAATTTGTAAGGAATTTCAGCATGGCAGCAGGGGCAGGCTCACCGCAACAACATAATTGTTTTGCCGCGGTGAAACCATGAAATTATCTCTATAGACCCTTCGGGAGAAGTTCGCCACGGTGAAGTCCCCGTATTAAAGCCAAGCACCCTCAGGACAATTACGCCACAACGAACTTTGGCTTCGCCTTGGTGAATTTACAAAATTTAACACAAAATTCCCCTTCTAGACAGGTTCCCCTCAGGCAAAACCCAGATCCCAACAATCAATCAACACAAAATTTACACATACACATACAATTCCAACCACAATTAACTATCAACAATTCAACTAAAAGACATATACCAACATTCTCAAAAGAGCGTCTTCAATTCTTAATCTCATTTCTGAATCAACAAAGTTGAGTATAGCTTTAGTTACATATCAACTCACATCAATAACTTGAAACACAATACAATTGGATGCTCAATGCTTGATATGCCTATAAAGTTATCCCAAAAGTTATAGTTGCTAACTTAATTACAAAAGATCTCTAACTATCTTGGAGTTTCCGAAGCCTTGTAAGGATCAACAATCTTCATGTTCTGCACCTGAGGAGGAAAATAATGGGTTGAGCTGTAAAGCTCAGTGGCTAATATATTTATAACCATTAGCAACAAGCCACAGAGTCAAACATATATACATATATTTATCCATAGACGTCTATATCTCATTTTGGCTGGCAAATCCATCATTCACAATTCTAATTCACGGTTCATAGTTCAAAATGTCATCACTTAGAACATACCATAATCATCAAAGCATGACACTCAATCTTCCATTCTTGACAAATTAAAATGCAAATGCACAAATACATGGCTCGAGAGTTCCATGGAACGAAATGGAGAAATCAAAGTTTACACCATAAACAAAATGAGTCCATTTTTCGGATCTCATATGCCACAAGTGAGCAGCCGGGAGAAGGCTTTTAGGTCAACATGCATGTAACTAATGAAACGGTTTCTCTCTTGCCCAAACACAAGCAATTCTATGCTCAATTCAATCAATCATATATTCACATTCTCATGCCTCTTATAATCTTTCTTCCTTCGATTATATCAAAATGTCATACATTTTGAAAGGCATGACATAAAACACATCATAATGCATTTTCCACATTCAAAACAATTTAATTTCAATCAATTAAGCATATACACACACATATAAGCAAATTTCCCATTTACACAATAACTATAAACACATTACCAACCTAAATCGGTTTCAAAATCCAACTCAAGGTTGCCTTTCCTCTTTCTCTTGGATTGGCCTTCCTTGGTTTCCTTCAAACAACTAAGTTCTCATTCAACACAACATTCCCATAGAAATTCATAAAGCTTCAAAAATCACAAAAATGGAATAATTGCTAAATTGGGCTTAGCCTTAACTTACCCATAGTCTATCTAGGTTAGAAAAATCAAAACCTAGTTCAAATCCATGAAAAATCAAGAAAGGGTTTCTCTTCTTCTTCCAATATTCCCACATAAACACATTTCTCTACTTCTTCTTCTACCTAAGCAAGAAGGAAAGATAAACTTACCTTAAACCTTATCCAAATCTCCTTCCTTCTTCTTCCTCCATGTTTTTCTCTCTTCTTTGTTGAAAGAGATTTATGTTGCACCGTCTTTTAGGCAGAATTTGGTTTCTATTTCTGTTTTGGACAATGCTAGTTATTATTATTCTTTTAGAAATAGACAATTTAGTCTTTTTCAGGATTCAAAACTTATTGGTTCGTGTTCTTTATCCAGAATTGATAACCTTTATTTGCTTGATACAGTTGCCTCATCTAATGAATCCTTGCATGTTAATTCATGAGGTACTAAAAGAAAATTGACAAATAACAATTCTGCTTCATTATGGCATAAACGTTTAAGGCATATCTCCAAACAAAGAATGGAAAGGCTTATGTCAAATGGAATTCTTGATCCACTTAATATATCAAATTTTGAAGTTTCTATTAAGTGTATTAAGGGGAAGGAGGGAAACATAAAGAGATTGAGTGCCAAAAGATCTTCAGACGTCTTAGAACTAATCCATACAGATATTTGTGGGTCATTTCCTACACCTGCTTGGAATGATCAAAGGTATTTTATTACGTTCATAGACGATTATTCACGTTATGGGTACCTTTATCTCATTCATGAGAAGTCACAGGCACTGGACATATTTAAAGTTTTTAAAGTTGAAGTTAATAATCAACTTGGCACAAGGATTAAAAGTGTTAGATCTGACCATAGTAGTGAATATTACGATAGATATAATGGTTGTTAAGTTAAATTGAATTCACGTCTAATAATTTTGATGACATTCAAATAATAATAATATTAGAAATTGTTGAACCGTTTTGATAAGAAAGAAAGTAAATCAAAGCGGAAGCAGAAGTAAGACGAAAGAAAGTGAGACGGAAGCGGAAGCGAAAGTGAGACGGAAGCGGAAGCAAAAGTGAGACGAAAGAAAGTAAGATGAAGTGGAAGCAAAAGTAAGACGAAGCGGAAGCAGAAGTAAGTCGAAAGAAAGTAAGACGAAGTGGAAGCGAAACTAAGACGAAGAACCAATACTATGTCGAACGGTTAACTAGTTTGAGTTAGTTATGGAACTCAACTAAATAACTGTTTCTACAAGAATCAAGAAATCAAGAAGCAAGAAAAAAGAAGCAGTTATCAAAAAGTAGTTGAAGACAAAGGCTATAAATACAAGTCGGAGTCAAAGATTAAAAAGTTAGGGATTTTAAAATGTTTTTGATCTTTAGCAAACACTATATTCTTTGTGTGAAACACTAGAGCTATCATTGTTGTAACAGAGCTCGCAATATCTTTCTGTAAGAAAGAAGAAAAGCTAAGAGCCTAAAGAGGCTAAGTGAGAAAGTGTAAGAGACCTAAAGAGGCTCTGTGAAAAAGAATACTTGTACTTATGAGAAGAATAGTGAAATCTCATAAAGAATTCTGAGGACTGGACGTAGCCCACGGTTTGGGATGAACCAGGATAAAATTACTGTGTCAATATCTACTCTCTAACTCTCAATTTTCAATTTCTATTGTTTTATACAAGTATATAAAAGTTGATTGCAATACATTGTGATTGTTTACTTAATAGTTTTTGAAAAAGTTATTTTTCAAAGAAAGTTGAAAGGGGATTGTACTCATGCAAAAGAATACACAATTCAACCCTCCCCCCCTTCTTGTGCATTTTATCTATTGAATGTAAAGTCTATATTAACCCGTGATTTGCTTCATTAATTTCCATATTTAAGCATAAAAATAAATCTAAAACAAAGGAGATCATATCAAATAATATGTCAAGATAAGATTTTATCAAATTATCCCACACCAGACTCATGCTTGTCCTCAAATATACATCAATTCAATACATTAGTTATCTTCATAACAACTTCTCATCTCCTTTCATGTCATCTAAAAATATCCAAAAGCTAATTCACATTTAAGAGTTAAGATAAAATAATAATCGAGAGAACAAGCACTCATAGGACACATTGTTAAAACATAGAATCTCATCAATTCCATTAAAATCAAATGAACAAGACTTGACACCCTCACAAGGATTTCACTCGATACGCTCAAAGTGTTTAGGGTTCATTAAACTCTCAAATCAATATATAGAGAGTTATTTCCATAAGCTTGCTCAAAAATCATATCTTCACCACTAAACAAAATGAACCTAATGTATAAATCAAAGGGGCTTTGTAAGGGTTGTAACTTGGCTTAGGTAAGGTATGACAAAAGGAACTTTTTGGCTAAATAAATTGAAGGGAATCATACAAACTCATCCACACAAGCTTCAACTTAAATCAAAATTCACTTGGATTAAATGACATCTCTTTCAATCACTTTGTCTTTTCTGTTCCTTTTTTTTTTCTCTTTTTCTCTTTTCTCTTTTTCTTTTTTCTTTTTCTTTCTTTTTTTTAAAAAATGAAAGAGGAGATTTTCGTTTTTATTGTTTTTACGTCTCCTCCATTCTATACAAAGTCAAAACAATACAACTTGAATCATCTAATTAACTTTTCATGGGAATAGTCAAAATCCTGAGCAAATAAGCTCGATAGAATTCCTTCAATTTAAAGGTTCAAACTTATTAAGGATGTCAACAACAAAAAGGGTCAATTTGGCTTGTAACAAGGTTATTATGTAAGAAAGAAAGGTTAAGGCTCAAATTGTTTTTCTAGGGATAAAGATTAAGGTAGGCTTGTTTAGGTCAAAAAATGGTTATCCTAAATGGCCTCATCATCTTTATACACAAATTCATCAAAAATGTGGTCTCAACATGTATTCAAAAGCAAGTTCTAGCATAAACAAGCTATGTTTAATATCACACAACAAAAAGATATATATGAACACATATGTGATGAATGCTCTTAGGCTCAAAGCTCACGTAGGTATCAAAAATTGCATCAAGTCTTACATATTTTCATTCAACAACATCAATGAGATACTTAAAAAAATTTAACGAAAACCCTAATCATGCTTGTCTCTTTCATGCATTAGATCTTAAACCGAAAATGCATCCTAACTTAATATTATTCATGAACAACAATCAGAAAATTATGAAGCTATCATGAGGAATAATTAATGTATGAATCAATATATCATTAGTCTAAGCACAAATCACAAAGTTTATCGTAATGAAAACCCACTCCTCCCACACCTAGATCATACATTGTCCCTAATCTATGCATAAGATACTCATAACTCAATAAATATAATAAAAAATAAAGCACAAAATAGAGGACTCCCCTAAATTGTGAGTATCTGAAAATTATCCATACAAGTTGCCTTTTATTACCAACTTCAAAGCTTTCAGCAAATTTAGCATTCATCGATGATTTGCCTTTTGTTGCGATCTTGGTAGTAGCCTTAGAACACCCCATTACATTAAACAAGATAAATAAAAATTACTTTAAAAAAGAGAAAAGAAATATTAGCAACAACTTAATAATAATTAAAATTAAACTAAAAGAAAGATTAATTAAAAGTAATTAATAAAGAAAAAATAAAATAATTAAAAACAGTAAAAATAAAACTTAAAAAAAATGGGGCGTGGGTGTGCTCCAACTGGGTGTGCAGCGTGTGTGGGAGGTTGAGTGCTGCTGCGTGGGAGGCTGATGTGAGTTGGTGAGCGCTGCTACATACTTGTGAGAGAATAGTGAAAGTTGGTGATGGTGTGGGGCTGGGAGAGTTGTGAGCCTTATGCAATTTAGTGTTTTGCGCCCTATGAGATTTAATGTTCTTGCCTTATGTGATTTACTGTTCTGGAATTTCATTCCAAAATATTAAATCATATAAGGCGAGAACATTCCAGAACACTAAATCACATAAGATGAGACCTCACCTTATGAGATTTAGTAATCTGGAATTTTTTTTTGTTTATGTTTCCAAAACAAACAAATGCATCCTAGAAAGAACTAATAAAAAATAAAATAAAACTATCATATTTTGAGTTGCCTCACGAAAAGTGCAATTGTTTAATATGGTTATGCTCGACATGGCTTTTTCCGTTCCAACTTTTACGTAGTTGCAGTTTGTACTCCTCAAGTAGTGCTACTAGCCCTTCCTCTTGCTCTTTAGTCAACCTTTTTGAAATGATTCTAGTTAATGACTTTCCATCACCTAAATAGACATACTTTAGGCGATTAGGTAACACCTTTAATTCTATCTTCGGAGCCTATAAGACAAAAGGTAAAATTTTCTTGTGAGTTATAATGAGTTCATCATTCAAAGTTTCCAAATCAATTAGCATCGCTGATAATGATTCTATAACTTCATAAGTTTCAAAATTTTGTTTGTTCACTTCCGATTTAGCATTAAGCTCGAACTCATCTTCATCACTTTCTTCCTTAAACATATCTAGCACAAATGAATCCACAATATCCATATGATAAATGGATTGAAAATCAATCAGGTACTTTATTGCTTTATAAATGTTAAACTTTACTATTTCTCCATCAAACTTTACAGAAAGAGTACCCTCGTGCACATTGATAATCATCTTAGTCGTCTTCATAAATGGCCCTTCCAACAAAATTGAAGCTGAATTTTCAATACTATCTCCATCCATTTTCAAGATGTAAAAATCCATCGGAAATACAAAACCATTAACTTGGATTAAAACATCCTCAATAACTCCAATAGGACGCACATACGAACGATCAGCTAGTTGGATTATCACATTAGTTTCTTGCAAAGAATTCATATTTAAAGCTCGATAAATTTAAGTATGACATAACATTAATAAATGCACCTAAGTTTAGCATAGCACACTCAATGTTCTTATTACCAATAATACACATAAGTGTAAACATACCTCGATCTTTGCATTTTTCCAATAATTTCCTATTTATCAGAGCTAATACATTCTTACCCAAAATTGTTTTCTCCTTATCCTTCAACTTCCTTTTATTTGTGCATAAATCCTTTAAGAATTTTGCATATTTCAGACCTTGCTTAATGGCTTCTAGAAGTGGTATATTGATTTCCCCCTTTTTGAAAATTACTAAGATTTCTCTTTCACATTCATCATCTTTTGGTTTAACCAACTTGCTAGGAAAAGGAAGTAAACATGCATTAGTTGATATTGATGGAGATGAATCATTTTTTTTACTTTTGTTGATTCTCGAGTTGGAAGTTCTTCCTTCTTTTCTCCATCATCGTGCTTTTCTTCCTCCATTGATAAAGAAGTTACAGATTGAATTTCCTTACCACTTCTTAAAGTCATTGCTCTCATATTCTGTTTAGGATTTGTTGGATCGAAAATAAAAGCATGCAAGATTTAGATAAAATGGTATATTTCAAAACTTTTTCCGAAATCAAACCACACCGCAAACAAAATAACCAAATCAATATGTTTCAGCTATACATGATACGGTATAAGGAAAATAATTAACATAAGAACAAGATGGAAATTATAACGACTCCTTACTACAGCTTTGACTCCTCGCTTTTGTATCCTCTCCTTGTCAATGTATCCTTTCCTTATTATTGTATCCTCGACCAATCCGATCTACCACTTATTCTTCTTGGACAATTTAATTAACAAGATTCTTTGGTAGGAAAGGAGAAGAATATTTTAAGGAGATTTTCCTTAGTTGAAAGAAGCAAAAAACGAGACTCTTCTCATTTAAGTTTCAGCTAGGCTATCCAAGAGAGGAGAGAGTGAGTCAAAAAATGCAAGATCTCAATTTCGGTTAAACATAAAAGAAAGAAGTGTTGTGCATCCAATGCATCATTTCATTCTTTAATCAATC
>JAOQMP010036885.1:0-11624 GCA_027563575.1 Erythroxylum pedicellare | reverse complement strand
TCATTTTAGATTGTTTTCTATAATTTGTTTTCGCTAGTTTAATTTTACTTTACTTTTTCAATTGCATAAAATCCAAAACCCCCTTATATTTCCTTTGCATAGATTATTTTCATTATAAGAATTAACCGAATATTCCCTTTAGATATGATACTCACTCATCACATCTATAAGTTTTTAGTGTACAGAGGAGGTAAATTTTACAGTTCACTCGACACATATTGTCAAAATTTGAGGCCATTATCGGGGAGTGTGATGATTTTTTTTAAATTTTAGTTGATGTTTTTGTTTATATATTTGTTCATAATCTTTTCTTTTGGTTATTTGTTAAATTTTAAATGTTTGTTAGTGTTGGCATATGGTAGTTACCAGATCTCCTCGTAGAGAACTTAAGCAACTTGATTCGGAGATCAAGAGGACATTGTGGAGATTTCAAAGAGAAGTAAGATCAACTTCAAAAGTAGAACCAGAACTTGAATATGAAGAAACGATGGAAAATTCGAGAACGCTAAAGGAGTTGGCTACACCAGACCTAACCCAAAGAATTTTATGCATTGAGTTTCCAAATTTTATTGAGTATGTTACTTTTAAGCTTAAGTAGGGATTAATACATTTGTTATCTAATTTTTATAGTCTTGTAGGTAAGGATGCGTTTAAGCATCTCAAGGAGCTTAGTATGGTTTGTCTAAGCATGAAGCTTCCAGGAGTGACAAACAAGCAAACCATGTTGAGGACTTTCCCATTCTCACTAAAATAAGCAGCAAAGGATTGGTTGCTCGATTTACCTGCTGGGAGTGTGAATACTTGGCTAGAGATGAAGAGAATATTTTTGAAAAATATTTTCTAACATCAAAGACATCAAGTGTTCGGAAGGAAATTTATAGCATAAAACAATACAATGGAAAGTCCCTTTACGAGTACTAGGATCGCTTTAAGAAGTTGTCTGCCAGTTGTCCTCATCACAACATTCCAAGGCAACTTCTCTTCTAGTATTTCTATGAAGGATTGTTATCAATGGAGAGGATTTTGGTTGATGCAGCAAGTAGTGGGGGCACTATGTGAGAAGACTACTATCGAAGCTAGGTTCTACTTGAGCGAAATGTTTGCTAACACTAAAAAATTCAGCACTCGTAATGATGTTCGACATGTAAATGAGGTAAGTACTTCTTCTATCCAACATCATTTAGATGAGCTAACATATTTTGTTAGATATAATACAGTTAGACAGGCACAAGTAAAAGCATACGAAATATGTTTAAACATGAGTCGTTTGATTGATGAGTGTCCGACACTACAAGAGGGAAGTATGGAGTAAGTGAATGCTACAGGAGGGAACTTTCCTAATTAATTAACCTGTACTTGCAAAAGTGTAACCTAGCTTGGAGAAATCATCCCAACTTAAGTTACGGAGGGAATAAATAACATAATTACTTCTAAAATCAGTCACAAGAAGCACAACAATTTTAGCTATGGTCACAAGTAGCACAAGGAGCCTTCCCTTCTAGTTCAGGTAAATCTTTAGATGAATTTATCAAGATCTCTACTATTAACTTAGTTTTAGTAAGGTATGCAACCACTTCAACAGAGTATGTAACAATTTCAACAGATTATGTAACAACTTCATCAAGTTATGCAACAACTTCAATAAGAGACAAAATCAAGCATACGTAACATGGAAAACCAATTGGGTCAGATGGCAGTGAGCCTCAATCATCTAGAATCACGAAGTGGATGAAAGTTGCCATCTTAACCTGGTGTGAATCCGAAGAATGTAAGTGTTATAACCTGAGGAGCAGAAATGAGATTAAGGGTCCCAAGAGAACTTGACCAAGGATTGCCAATGAAGACGAAATTGAGAAGGAGTTAGGAAAGGAAGAAAATTGTTCATTGAGTACAAAGGTAAATTTCAAAATCCCTAATATTATTAACCCTAATCTTCCACCTATTTTGAGTAGATTGACAACATTGAACAAGGAGGAGAAAGATAAAGATATATTAGAGACTTTTCAGAAAGTAAAAGTAAAGATACCTTTGCTCGATGAAATTAAACAAGTACTGAGGTATGATAAATTCCTTAAAAAACTATGTACACATAAAAGAAAGTTGAGAGCTGATGAAAAGGTGATGGGTGAGAATTTTTCGGCAGTTTTTTAGAAGAAGATACCTCTAAAATGTCAGGATCCAGGTATATTTACCATTCCTTGAAAAATTGGTAATACTGTGATTAATATAGCTATGTTGGATTTGGGAGCTTTAATTAATTTTATGCCTCATTCAATTTATGTTTCCTTAAATTTGGGCCCTTCGAAAGAAATAAGTATTATCATATAATTACTTGACCGTACTAACGTTTATCCTATATAGTTAAGGATGTTTTGGTGTAGGTGAATAAGTTAGTGGTTCCTGAAGATTTTTATGTTGTTAATATGAATGATGACACTTCATATAATCCAATACCCATCTTGTTCGGGAGATCATTTCTCAATATGGCCCAGATTAAGATAAATGTTCGTGAGGACACCCTCACGATGGAATTTGATGAGGAAGTAATTCATTTTAATGTTTTTATATCATAAAACATCCTCATAATGGTCATTCTATTGTCTCTGTTGATGTGATTGATCCTTTAGTACAAGAAATATTTAGGTTAAGTTGTAAGGATTATTTAGAAATAGTCTTGACTAAACGTATAGAATTAGAAGGAAATAATGATGTTAAAGTGAGAGAAGAGCTGGTTGAAATGGCAGTTGTTTTGGAATCATTAGGGAACTCTCCTAAAAGGTATGATTGGGCTTCCATGGAGTTATCTGAATCTCACTAAAAGTTATTACCTTTTGATGTGCAGGCATGTAAAGTGGAACTGAAGCCACTCCTTACACACCTCAAATATGTCTATTTGGAAGATAAATAGACTCTCCCAGTTATCATTTTGGAGGAGTTGACTTTAGATTAAGAAGAAAGGCTAGTTCAAATATTGAGGGAACATAAGAAGGCCATCAGATGGGTGATTGTAGATATCCAAAGAATAAGCCCTTTTACATGTATGCATCGTATTTTGTTGAAGGAGGATGCCAAGTCCACCTAGCAAGCTCAATGTAGGTTAGATCCTCCGATAATGGAAGTTATAAAGAAGGAAGTGCTTAAGCTTATCGATGATGATGTTATTTACTCGATCTCTAACAGTAAGTGTTTAAGTCCTATATAAGTGATTCCAAAGAAGTCTAGAATCACGGCTGTGAAAAATTAAAAAGGTGAGTTAGTTCCTACCTGAGTGCAAACTAGGTGGAGAGTTTGTATGATGATACGAAATTTAACTCAATGACTCGTAAAGACTATTTTCCCCTTCCTTTTATTAATCACATGATTGAGAGATTGGCCACTTGTGACTATTATTGCTTTCTAGATGACTCTTCAGGTTCTCTTCAGATCCCAATTGCACCGGAAGATTAAGAAAAGACCATCTTCACATGCCCATTGGGTACATTTCATTACAGAATGATTCCATTTAGATTATGTAAACTTTCCAAAGATATATGGTGAGCATTTTTTTTTAGTATGTTGAGAAAATCATTGAGGTATTCATGGATGATTTTAGTGTTTATGGTTCTTTCTTTGATGGATGCCTTGAGAATCTTATTATTATCTTGGAACGACGCATTGAAACTAACCTTGTTTTGAATTAGGAAAATTGTCATTTTATGGTAGATCAAGGTATAGTTTTAAGGCATGTTATATCTGGCAGGGGTATAGAGATAGATAAATCTAAATTTGATCTTATTTCTTCTTTACCTTTCCCCTTAACCATGTAGGAAGTGAGTTTTTTTCTTAGGCATGTAAGTTTTTATCATCGATTTATTAAGGAATTTTCGAAGATAGTCGTAACATTAAGCAATTTATTACAACAAAATGTCTCCTTTGAGCTCGATGATAAGTGTAAGGAAGCATTCAACAAACGTAAGGAGCTTTTGACATCCCCATTAGTGATTCAACAGCTAGATTGGCCCTTCCCTTCGAGATCATGTATGATGTAAGTGACTATGCAATGGGGACAGTTCTAGGATAAAGAGTGGGAAAAGCTTTACATTTCATATATTATGCTTCAAATACCCTCAATGCAGCTTAATTAAATTATTTGACAATTGAAAAAGAACTTTTTTTTGTATTTTTTACTTTAGAAAAATATTAGTCATATTTGCTTGGTATTAAAGTAATTGTTTATTCTAATCATGTAGCTTTACATTACTTACTCAAGAAGAAAGAAGCAAAACTAAGACTAATTAGATGGATTCTCCTCCTTAAAGAATTCGATTTGGAGATAAGGGATAAGAACGGGGAAAAGAATATAGGAACCGATCACCTCAGCCGTTTGATCAAAGAAGAAGATGACATCCTTTTTTGATAGACATTTCTAGATGAACAATTGTTTTCTGTCAATATGACACCATCATAGTATGCAGATATTATGAATTTCTTAGTTACTAGCAAATTACTTGTTAGTTTGTCAATGAACTAGAGGGATAAGTTGAAGAATGAAGTAATATGTTTGGTATGACCCATATCTTTAGAGGCATTATGTAAATCAAGTCATTAGGAGGTGTGTCTTGAAGTGAAACACCCTCGATCTTAGTCATCTACCATTTGTATGCATGGTGGAGAAACCTTTAGAGTAAAGAGGATGAATCATAAATTTTTTGAGAGCAGTTTCTAGTGGGCCTCATTTTTTCAATGATGCACACATCTTCTGCAAGTCATATGACAGATGCCAATAGTCAGGTAACTTGTCCCATTAGGATCAATTACTACAAACTCCTATTCTTTTCTATGAAATTTTTAAAATTTGGGATATTGAATTTATGGGATCTTTCCCTCTATCTTTTGGCTTTAATTATATATTGCTAGTAGTCGATTATATTCTAAATAAATGGAATCCAAAGCCACTATAACTAATGATGCCAAAGTTGTTACATATTTTGTTAAAGCTAATATTCTTTCTAGGTTCAAGATGCCAAAAGCAATCATTAGCAACATAGGAACCCATTTTTTCAACAAGGTAATGGAAACATTGTTTAGAAAATCACATCATGCACAAGGTATCTGCCTCTTACCATCCCCAAACCAATGGACACGTTAAAGTGTCGAACTATGAAATCAAGTCAATCATGGAGAAAACAGTATAACCCAATAAAAAGGATTGGAGTGTAAGACTAAACGACTTACTATAGGCCCACAGGACTGATTATAAAACATGAATTGGGATGTCTCCATATAGATTAGTGTTTGGGAAGACATGTCACATTTCGGTGGAATCAAAACACAAGGCATATGAGGCTATAAAAAGATGCAACATGAATTAGAATGATGCAGGCGTATATAGGAAGTTGAAGCTACAGGAGTTGGAGGAAATGAGGAATGACACCTATTAGAATGCAATGGTATATAAGGAGAAGATGAAGGTTTTTCATTATAAGATGATTTTAAGGAAAAGCTTCTCGGTAGGTTAGAAAGTGTTGCTATATCACTCCAAGCTTAAATTGTTTCTAGGTAAGTTACGTTCCTCTTAGGTCAGTGAATTTTTTGTTACTCATGTCTTTCCTTTTGGTGTAGTGAACATACGGAGTTTGAAAACTAATAAGACTTTCAAAGTGAATGTTCATCGCTTAAAGTCATATTATGAAGGCTTGCAAATGGAGGATTTCGAAGTGTTAATGCTAGAAGACGTGAATAATGTCACTTGATGAGGGTAATATAGAGTTGAGCTAACGAAAATAAACAAAGGTGATGTTAGGAGGCAACCCAAGGGAAGTTGATTTTTGTTTATTTACATTTTCACATTTACTATTTTCGTTAAATGCTCAGTTTCTTGTATTTGAAGTTACATTAGGGAAAATGTAATTTTTAAGTGTGGGAGTGGGGATCTTAGTTTTTACGCATGTTTTTTAGCTTAATTGTTGCTTATGTGGCTTCTTAGGTGAACAAACAAAATCAAGAATTTTCTCTTTTTCTATGGCTTTTAAGATTATACAGTTATAATTAGAGTGTGAATTGGCTAAAAAAATTCATCGTAACTTTAACATGTATTTTGGCTCTTGTGATTGGTTAATATGCATTATCTTTAGAAGAGTAGTAACTAGTGGTAGAAAAAACCAGATGAAATTTTGGGCCTTATTAGACTGCCATATACATATCAGTCTCATTGTCTTTTGCATACGCGTGACCTTCATGACATGTACATCCTGACTTTGCTTTAATTCTTTATTCAAGACCATATTTTTATCGCATGCATTAACTTGAAAATGATTAGGCATTCTTTGTTTTTACAAGCTACATTAGCCAAATAGCCTACACTTTGATATGGATTTTTCTTTTTTAAGCCCTTTTGAGCTTTATAAACCTTTCTTTTTATGCTAACCACATTCTATACTATTAACCTTAACTAAATGTATGACCCAAGCCATAAAGCTAGTGAAGCCCTTTGTTATTTGTTAATGATTGTGGATGTACAAAAGTCTAAGTGTGTAAGTGTGCATATATGTGGGTTAGTTATATTTGTTAAAATGTCATGTTTTGAATTAAATTATTAGTGTAGATTCTTTTAATTTTTATTAAAAAAGAAAAAGAAAGAAAAAGAGAAAAGCAAAAGAAAAGAGAAGAAAAAGGAAAAGGAAAAGGAAAAGAAAAGGAAAAAGGAAAAAGGAAATGTTTAAATAAAAATATCAAGGAGGAAATACATATGTTTTACAAAGTTACTTATTATTAGTTTTTCCTCTTAAGTTATAATGAAAGGTTTACTTGAACATAATGTGAATAAGGGAGATGTAGTTCTTAAGGGTCACTCCCTGTGGTTACAAAATCTTTTTTATTATCAACTTTTATAAGTGATATATACTTGATGTGATTTGTACTATGAAAGCTTGAATTTGATCTGTAGAATGCAATTATTGCATTCATCATTGCTGATAGTACCTAGTTTGGAATGAATGTTAGCTTGTTCGGTTAATGTTTCATTGAGTACTTATGCTTCACTAGCTTCATGGCTTTCAAGTTACTTTACCCAAACACATCTCACTGCCCACATTACATCCTTATAAATTCCTTTAATTCATGGTTATGATGTGACTTTTAATGGTGGAGAAATGAAATGATATTCAAAGTTGTGGAATGTTATGACCATAAATGGTGTTTGAGTGTACCTATGGAATATCTTATTTCAGCACATCATGCCCAAGTCTACCTCTAGATTGCTCAGTTTCGAAGGGTGATAAATGTTGATTGATCATAAGTGAAAGTGTTGAATGTTGAGTCCTTGCTATGATTTTTAAAAGTTATTCATCCTTGCTTATGATTATCTATTATTGGGAATTATGGAAAATGGGCAAGTATTTTGATTTATGAGTTTGATTTTGACAATTTGCTCGATGATGGTCAAAATCTAAGTGTGGGGCAACTTGAAATGTGCTTAATTGTTGATCCATTTGATCCATGACGTTTAGTGATTAATGCCTTAGAATGCTTAAGACACTCACTTTAGTTCATATTTGATTTTAGGTACAGTTTGAAAGCATATTAACTAAAGTGAATTGAAGCATACTCATTGAGCCATCTTCTCGATATTTATACTCTATTATCTTTATGGATCAAGAAGAAGAAGAAGAGATGAGATAGAGCAAAAAAATGGATAATGAAGTATTGTAGTTAACAGTCATAAAACCAAATTGTCATAGTCGTCAGTCATTAACTCACGACATGTTTTGCATAGGCATGAGACAACTCTCACACATATGCAATGTGTCTCACATCCATGAGACATAACTCACAACTATGAAACACTCCTCACACCCGTGAGAAGTCATTCACAGGTATTAAAATGGCCAACTGTCCATTTTTAACTTAGCTCTTTACTATATAAAGAATGTTTTGTGATGACAGAGGGAATAATTTGGAGATGCGTGGACAAACCAGCTCCTTCATAATTTTCTCTTCAGTTTTCAAGATGGAAAGAGGCACCAGTAGCCATTCTTTTTAAAGATTAATGAAGAAGATGGAGGTACAACTTCCCGACACTGGTTCAAAGGTGAAGTTGTGTAACATTTCGTTCCCAGATTGAGGGTTAGAACCCTAAAATATGGTACATGAAAGATCAATGATAGATTTAGAAAAATGCATCTCATGCTCAAGCATAATGTTACCATACATGCATTTGAGTTTGAATTTTTGCACACATGAAAATAATTGTACATGCACTCATTAACATTTTGGGTACAATTGAACTGTAATATAATATTGTTGAGAATTGTAGTTTCAGTGATGAATCATTTAGATGGTGGATTTGATAATTAGGAATTTGTTTACAACTGTATTGAATGGATTCTGGATTGTATTGAATGGATTCTGGATTGTGATTTATAAAAATTTACGTAAGTTGATGAAGAAATATTTGTCTCTGTTATCGTTTAGAAGATTATGTACATGGTTGATGTACTATTCACGCATGGAAAATATATGAACTGTTAACAGAGATGAATTCGAATAAGTGGTGTAGTGTTAGGTATTTAAATGTAAAGTGTATAATGAAATGAAGCTAGAAGAATATGTTTCAATGTTATATATATTGATTGAAGAGGATTGAAAAGAGAATAAAGAAGTAGAAAATTACAGTAGAGAGAGGTTGCAAATATGAGTTTCAGATTCTTAAGAGTTGGAGTATAAGTTTGATTCTGTTTTTGTTTAAAAAGTGTATGAAGTAAAGAAATGAATTATCAATAGGTTAGAAGAATTTAAGTTGGAAAAAGAAAAAAATGAAGATTAAAGGAAGAAGAAGAACAATGAATGAAAAAGGGAAGTTAGTATTGATCTGAACTTCCAAGAATTAACTATATTGATCTAGATGTATTTTTAAAAACTTGTCTCATGAAAGTTGTGGATCTTTCTTTTAGCTTTCTATTGATATAAACTTTGCAATTTTTGGAGTTCTAGATCAAAAGTTATGGTGGTTTAAAGTAGAGATTTGAAGAAAAAAAAAAGAAGAAGAAAATGGGTGAATTTTGTGATTGAAAGGAAAATGCACCGTTGTGTTGACTTTTGAGTTTATTGAAAATGCACCGTCATGCTTATGGAGATGAAGGGCAAATTGTACCGTCGTGCATAAGCACGATCGTGAATTTGGGGTTTCTCCCTATACTGAACAGTATTGCTTCTTTTGATCATAACTTGTTCTCTAGACATTAAAATGACTTGGTTCTTAAACCATTGGACTCGCAAGACATTGCTCTACCTCTCCACTAAAAATCATAGCTATCTGAAATGAATTAAGGGAGATTGAGCGGAAAAAACGGAATGGGTGAAGTGAGTGTGCAGTTAAACAGTTTAGTGTCTTATTATCTCTCACCCCCGTGAATTATTCTCACACCCATGAATCTCTCTCACACCTATGATTTATTCTCACGGACGTGTCTCCTACACTGGCATGATTTTTCACTCTCACGCCCATGAGTTAATTGCAATAGTGATGTTTAATTGTCTTTTCATGCTACAGTGCTCCTTAATAGTTTACTCTCATGCAAGCTGAATAATCGTTCTTCTTTTGATCGTAACGTCTTCTATAGACTTCCAAATGAGATGATTTTTAATTTGGAGTAAACTAGTGACTTAGGAATACAAATCATCTAAAGAAATCGAATTGTGATTCAGTCTTTAAGATATTTAAATTTTGGATGACGTTGTGCATAGTATACTGTTTTGGATAAGAGTAGTCCAAAAATGTTTGAAGTATATCTTTCAAATCACTGAACCAAATTGAATGATTTTGGCGTCAATGGAAACATAAGATATAGGGAAACATGTTTCTAGAAGAAAGTATTGCAAAATGACTTTATTATCAGGGACAGAAAGAATAAGCAAAGTTGACCCAAAATGATGCTTTTATGGAAAAATCTGATAGTGATTTAAGGAGTTATGACTTGTGATTTCAGTGGTTTTATTAAGTCACAAACTTAAGTATAAATTATATTTAGGTGATTTTTAATATGGGTAAGTAGATAAGAGGCTAAGAAATGGACAGGTGTCCAAGCTTTAAAGTTGAGTTTTAATAACCTTGAAAGATAAGTTACTGTACTTGTCTTCATTTCTTTCTCGAAGTTTCTTTCTCTAGTGTTTCTTCAACACAGAGTTTTTCATCAAATATCCAATAGAGAAAAATCTTAGTTTTTCCTATCCATTACTACTCCTACTTTGTTATTTCTTTCTTCTCTCCTAAGAAAGACAGAACCCCCTGTCAACTTTCAAGATGACCTATGTGGTTGCATGAGGGATTAGGGTTACAAGTTTTTTTTTTTTTTTGCAAATGTTAGAGCTCCAAACAAGTAAGCTTGTTATGATTAGGTGTTTTTGTATGAATTGAAGAATGCATCATGAGCTCATTGTAAAATGATTAGGAAATAGTGATATTCATATTTGTTGGAAAATGAGTAAGGAGATTTTGAGTGTGCCACACATATTGATTTTTCAGAATTGATGATCAAAATGTTATAAGAGGTTGTAGAAATGATTTTTTTGAAGTTTAAAGATTAAATAAAATGTGTGTATGATGAGAATAGAAAATTTTGAAGAAATGAATATGTGAATGCTCTGTTGATGTTTATGTTTTCACTGTATATATATGTATCTATACGTAAGTTTTGGAGTGTTTTTAGACATGATTGAAAATGAATTTAGAGTTAAGAGATAGGTGTATGGTGATGTCTGGAGATGAGAAAGAGTGATTAAAATGAAATTTTAAGGGAGAAATGAAGTGAATGTAAAAGTATGAAAATGCAGAAAAATGAAAGTGAAGAAGTGCGGAAAACGTGAGAGTGATTTTCTATTTGTAACAATTGATAGATTTTGATTTGATTGTGATATGTTAAGCTGAAATGAAATAGGAATGAAGAGGAAATATTGAGTTTTAAGCAAAAAGTTGATAGTGATATATATGTATATAAAGACTCTATTTTTCCTCTTCACTAATCACATTCGGGTATATATTGGAAAATCAGTGGATGAGTTTTTGATATCAAATTACCAAAGGATGGAGGTTGTGATTTAAAGAAATGATGAGTGATTAAGTACCCCGGATTGTCATTGAACATGCATTGTACATAGTCCATATATACAATTGTGCATAAATAAATGCTTATAAGTGTGTAATTATTAATGTGTGTGCAATGTGTGTCTTGCATAAATGGGTTGTGCAGGTTAAATGTTTGCATTCAGACGTTTCCAGAATTTGGAAACAAATGCTAATCTGGAGCGTACTGTGAGTAGACCTAGATAGTCTCATTTCATTATTTGTTTGTTTGAATTTTTCTATTGATTGACTACTGAATGCTCATATGAATGTGATTGATTATGTTACATTCCGGACAGAAGGTTCGATGATTGTGAAATATGGATGAGATATGGAAGTGCTACTTACATGTGAATGTGACGAACTAAATGTTTCATGATATGATTGATTGAAAGTGTGAGATGCATTCCGTACATGAATGCATGATTAGAAAATGGGAGTTGTGACTAGAGTAGCCACCGATCAGAGCTTAAAGCTCAAAGTGTGAAAAGAGCCTCGAGCTCAGAAAGTGATTAAGAGCCTAAGG
>JAOQMP010036876.1:0-11624 GCA_027563575.1 Erythroxylum pedicellare | reverse complement strand
AGAACCTTTTAATAGGGTCAGTTCAATGAATAATACTCTCATTCTTATTTATGAGATTAATTACTTTCTTTATAAAAAAACAAAACGTGTGCTAATGTTATCATTCCACCAATATCTCATTTTAATGAAATTACAATTAAGAACAATTTAGGAATAATATATTAAATCTCATAATGATGATCCCATCATAATTTCAATTGTACAATAATTATTATAGGGGATTTTACCTTTAATACTAAATATTCAATATAATTAACAAAATAATAAAATAAATAATACCTTTAATTAATTATGTTATAAAATCTACAACAAATAGAATTACTATAGGACTTATATCAACAATTATATCTAATGATTTTGAAACTGGACTTGATCGATTAATTCACCCAGAATAAGTAAGAATTGCTTAATTTTCTAGATTGATTTAATTTTATAATTGTTAGAAATAAAAATTGATCAGTTTTTGTTGAACCTTTTAATACATCAAAATTGTAAGTATATTCTTCTTTTTTCTTCTTCAACTTTTCAGTCTACGTATCGAATTAAATTTCATCTCCCATTTCATATCGACTTTTCGCAACAAGTCTCAGTCTCCATCCCTAGAAAAAAATCAACTTCTTTACTATCACTTAAGTTTTATTCAATCTTTTCTACTGATTTCCCATTTCAATTGGTAAATCTTTTCTATTGGTTTCCCATTTCAATTGGTTTTTTAAACATATTCTATTCTATTTCAATGTTTCTTTTTTTTAATGTTTTAGTATATTTATTATTGGATTCCTTGTGCTAGATCATAAATAACCCTTGTTTATTATTGTTTCTTTTACTGGTTGTAGTGATTGAGGACAAATTACAGACTAACAAAGAGAACATGCAAGATTTAGGGGTAATTTTTTAAGACTTAATCTCCTTTCTTTTTCTTTTTATCTTTCTTTGGTTCATTAGTATAACATTTGTGACTTATTTTTATTATGGTTTATGAATGTATTTCAAAGAATTTCAATTTATTAGGTTTTGATTTTTTGATTAAGAAATAGTGAGTTTGATGGAGAAGAATTGGGGGTTGTAGGATTGGTTATTTCTCTCTTTTGGGATTGTATTATGTTTAGTTTACTGGATTGTGGGAGCTGAGGTTTGATTTTGGATCCTTTCAATTTGTCCTTATTCATCCTAAAAGAGAAAAGGGAAAGAATGACATATTATGGTTTTAGCTTCACTCTGTCTCTATTAATTCATATCTCACACTTTTAATGTACTAAAATTAAAGAGACTTTGTTGATGTTGATTATAATGGTATATTAGGTGTTGCGACATTTTTGGATAAACTTGACAAATTTTAGCTTTAAGTTGAAAATATTTATTATGTTGTTTGAATCATAGAGGTTCAAAGTATGGCTAACTGCTCTATTTTCTTCAATTTAAAGGTTTAAGACTTTATGTATGGTTTGGTAAATCAGTAATTATAATAAATCAACAAAAAAGAGTTATGTACAAAAACTAGAGACTGCCCAAGGTGCAAATCTCATTCCAAAACCAAAATGAACAAATAGACCTAAGGGAAACAAGAAAATTCTACAACGACTACTTCCTTAAGGAGTAATAGTAGGACACTAAATCTATATCTATACAAAGAAGTAGAACACTATAATAAAAACCTATTTATACCTTCCGCACAAAGCATCCTTGGAGAAGCCTGAAAGAGTACAACATTAACCATACACACACATATTTATAGACTGAACTAGTAAAGCAGTTCAACATCTAAAACCAGAAAATATCATGATAAGACTTTATAGATTGAAACTTCTTAACTGTACTCTTCTATTCTGTTGAAGGATAGGATCTCCATGACTTTATGTTGATTACTGTTTACTACATAAGACTATTGTTCTTGTAATTTTGTATTCTACAACTTCGTTGTAACATTGAAATTTCATATATAAATAACAAAACAACTTAGATTTTACATATTTCCATTCCAGTATTCTAATATCAAACTTTTTAATGATCTTTATGGATTTAATTATTCTGTTATTATGTAGCACCTCCTATCTTTTTATTTGTGGTGTAGATGTTCTAGCCTGAACCTACTTTAGACATTTCAATCTCTAAATTCTTTAGTTTAAGATTAAGCTCCGTTTGGAAAATTTGGTTAGGTTAGGGTAATTGTCTGTACACTAAAAGTAAAAGGTTTTGTTTGTAAAAAGATTAAAAAAAACATCATTACTTAATAGGTTCACCAATACACCATCACTTATAGGATAATTCTTGCAATAAAATCTCCAATGACTCATTTAAAAAAAAAGTGACTCGGATTAGTGACTAGGATCATTTATACCTAAAAAAAGGCAACTTGCAATCCTTTTCTTGAATTTACAATCCAAAAGCATAAAAATGAGAAATTAAAAGGAGAATATGAGACGTTATAAAGGCCTGTAAATTTTTCGAAACCCCTAACCCATACACTGATGCATCCTGAACCTTGTTATCACTATAAGAAATTGTATTTTTAATGAAAACAAGAGTTGTTTCTAAAAACAGTAATATTAGTCACTACTATTAATAGTATTCAATTTTTAAAGTTGGCACCTCCCATCACAAATACTTCTGTCACTAATAAAATAGTTACTAATTTAGAAAAATGGTCACAATTATACAACACTTTTGTGAAAAAAGTGCTAACACTAAAAACTATGAAATGTGTGACAATCACAATACCTTTACATATATATGATAAATTTGTCGACACAAATGATATAAATTAGTGACAAATAAAGTCATAACAGTAATTCATTTTATTGTGACAATATCATCGCCACTGAAACAATTGAAAATAGTGACAAAATATTTGCCACTCTTTTTTTTAATTAAAGTCCATTATTTTTTGTTCACAAATATTTTAAGGAAAAAGTGTCAACATCATTTGTCACAAAAATGAAAATTTATTATGACAAAAAAAATCACTAATGCGTTTATTATTATCATTAAAAAATTTATCAATTCAATAATGGAATTGCATTATTAGTAAAAGAAATTTATATCAATGACTATAGTGTCTAAGAGGTTTCGTCACAAGTATAAAAGTTACGTTTTACAATAATGTTGTCACTAAATAAGATTATATTTTACAATAAATTTATCACTAATGTGTTTGTCTTTGTCACACCCTTTAGGAAATCTTCCTTCACATCCTCTCCAGCTGTAGCCATTTTGCAGGGATCCCAAGAACAAAGTGACTGCATATCCAGAAATATAAGGAATGACCAATGGGAAAGGGAAAGTATGCAAGAACTTGTACAAAAGTAGGGACAAAATAATACAAGACTAAACCCACTGCAAATAATAATGATCGTAATAAGGTTGATTGCATCATTAGTTGCAGATGGTATTAGGACGTAAAGGTTTACACTAGAAAAATACAACAGAATAATATTCAAAGTTATCTTATATCTTAATCATTTAAATATATAGACTAGAAATACAAAAGCATTTAGAATTTTTAAAATGGCACATGAAAAGCTTTTCAGAATTACAACTATTAAGAACAAAAACATTAAGAAGTACTCCTCAATTTTCCAATCAAACATTAATAACGAAAGATATTTAAACATCGTACCAGTTATATTTGAAACAAACAATCTGACCTGTAGAAATTGGTAATTTATTGCTCTTGTAAGATCAAGTCCAATAACTTAAAAATCCTTAGTTAGAGAGCCTATTATACTGCATATTTTGTAGAACATAATTGATCTGCTACTAACCAACTTTAGAACCATATATGAATGACTGAAGTAGAAGGTTAGGATACCAGAACGAGAAGTGGACAAAGAAAGAGGAAAGTGCATACTTACATCAAACAAAAAAGACCAATAGAAACAATAATTAGTGTTAAGGAGACAGACACACTAATTTTAAAACAATCCAAAACTAAAATAAAATGATTATACTAATCTAGGTAGGCATTGATGAGTGGATTTTTGAACAATTTAATCGACACCCATTAAGACAATAGGATAATAAGTGATAAGCAAATAGTCTGCAAACACTTGAGGTTATGGCTTTTCTATTATTAAACTGTAACACCTTAATACCCCCTAGGAGGGTATATGGAGGTTGTACAAAACAAACATAAAACATACTAAGACATTTCAACAATCCCCAAAAAAGGCAAACATATATCACATTTCATATGTCATTGAGTTATAAAAAGGAGATGTATTTATCAAATCCATGCCTCAAAATCAAACCCATTCTATGTTATGGTTATTATAGGCCATTTACACAAAGTACAAAAAATGTCTCATAATACTGAATGCAACTCAAAGCTTAAGCACAAAATCTCCTAAAACATAATACATCCTTCATTGGCCACTATAGTTGTCCCAAACTTAGCCCTTTTATCAAGACCTACACGGAGGAAAAACTATTATGCTAAGCATATAGCTTAGTGGGAAATTGAATAAAGCAAGATACAAGAAAGTGACTGCTTCCTACAGTCGTCTAACATTTAAATGCAAATGAATCATGACATATCACGTAGCAATCTTTGACTATTCAAATCAGAGAGTAAGCCGACTATCAATTGCATCACCACAGAACAAATATCAAAAAACATACATAATTATCTACTAATCTTTTTTAAAGTGGGTTCAGGAACAGAACAAAAGATACCTATCATTGGTATCTACAGAAATAGAAGATACTTAAGTTTCTAAAACAAAAGACATTGTAGTGTCTACGAACAGAAGCAGTTGCAAATCCTTTTAGACATGTTTATTTACACTTAGAGACATTATTCAAATTTTATTACTTCATGAAAGTTGTAGACATATGTATTTATTTTCATATCCAATTAAAATTATCCCATTTACATATCTACAGGTCAAGTTATGGCTAAAATACCGATGTCTATTTAGTGGAACCACTTTAACTAACTCACTTCAGTCTTATTTTGCAAAAGTAATGCCAAAGACATATGTAAATGAACTAGAAACATCCCATTTTCATCTAGGATGCTTCTTTTATCAAAACCCCTCATGTTACATTAAAAAAACCTAGCATCATATCAAAATTTCCATACCTTTAAAAGGAGAGTTTGAAAACCCTTCTTCTTTACTCCAATTACTTGCCTTCTTTGGTCTTCTTATCTTCTACACATAACATATCCATTCACTACTCATTTCCAACAATCACAGATGCATAATAGAACTTTAGCTAGAGAGGAGATGAAAAAGGAGCAAAATTTCACACCAAAACTTGCCATTAACATACCTTAACTTCAAAAGAACAAAGGGATTTAACAAGATGGTGGATGGAGAGAGAGAAGCCAAAAATCTTCTATAAATTTTTGTGTTTGCCGACCCTCCCCTTCTTCATCCGCATGTTTTTAGACAAAGGTACAGATGGGTGACATGCCATTTGCTATATGGCTAAGTTATGGTGTGGGACATATGACAAAAGGTTCTATCCTGTTTGTTTCTACTTTTCACCTTTCATTAATAACAAAAATGACCACACCTTTGTCTTATTCCATGAAATTGCATTCCATCTGAACACATTTAGCAATTTAGTTCATGATTAATGTATCTTTATGCATGTATAACACAATTAACATGAATTACCAAAATACTCCTATAATTCTATTAAAATACTAATTATGTCTCAAACTAAACACTCACTTTCCTAATCGTTAACACCCATTACATATGCTTTGTTGGACAAGAAACATTCCTACTAGGGTATAGTTTGGGGCCTCACATAAACTACCAATTAACTTCAATTGGATTCTTTGCATATTTTAGCCCTGCAATGACATATGGTTAAACCCTATAAGAAAAATGGATTTTAACAATGAACATTACTTACAAAAAACCTACACATTCTGTCAGTAAGCTAAGTTAAAGACGAAATTTTGTAAAGGACGAAGGCCTTAGAAAAATAACCATAGGTAATAATTTATGACGAATCACGTATTTTCTTTCACTAATTTATCAATGAATATTTTGTGTTTTCGTCAGTGAATATACTAACGATTATTTTATGATGTCAATAAATTTAGCAACAGAAAGATTGTTTTAATAAATTTAATTGTTTTAAGAAATTTACTGACGCATAAATCCTATTCATCGGTAAATTTACCAATGGATTTGGTTATTCCATCGGTTAGTTAACAAATAACATTAACGATGGAACTTAGTTATCCGTCGGTAAATTGAATAAATTTTACTGACAAACTTTGTTTTTTCGTCAATAAATTTACTAAAATTGCTTTTTTTTAATTTTCCCTTTATGTAATTTTATTTGATAATCTTATGGTTAATGCATGATTTATACAGTTATTAGTTATCTGTTGATAATATTTTGATTTATTTTTACATTTAATTTGTTAAAATAGAAAGTTAATTGATGATATAATGTAAAAAATATCTTAATTGATAATAAAAAATTATTTTGTACATAATAAGTATTTAATTCATATGAAATGACTACAAGTACGTTATTCATTTGGTGAATACGGATGCTCTAATTGTTGCAATACAGTGTTGCCCCTCCCTTTCAACTGATCGACCTCATTACGGAGCAGGGCTATATACTCCAACTATTACAACTGAGTTGCCAATGTCTGCACTATGCTTCGAGGCTTATGGGCCTCATTGGATGTGGACTGTCTATAAGATGTTGTTGTATTAGATGTGGAGGATGGCCAATAACATATGTTCGCAAGTGAACCTAAGTCAAAAATCCTTCCACGATGGTCCCTACCACCCACTGCAGGAAGATAGGTTTGACTCTTATCAACATTTTCAAACTGTTCAGACTGTCATTGAATGCTTTCTTGTATTTGGTCCTATCAGAAGGTAATGTTTATGCTAATAAGTGATAATTATTAAGGACTAATATTAAACCATAAATTTCACATACATTTAGTTAATTACATCGGTATTGATGAAGGTTACACTGTTATACTTCTTAGTATGTGTATGCAAAAAGAGCTGACGGGGAGTAGGTTTCATGCCTATAGACTTTTTCTGCATCAGAATAAAATGTTATAAGTGAACTACAATTTTAAAATTTTTTGTAGAGTTTCCTATATTTTTATGATATTTACCCCCTGTTGAACAAAGAAAGTAACTAAATGGCACCAGGCATTTATAACATTGTCTTTCTCTATAATACACATATTTTTATTCCAAAATTCACACAACAAAGTAAATTGAAATACATCAAAGTAAAAAAAATCAGAATATAAGTGTAAATTGTAGATACTTACCAAACTCTCTGCATGCTCGTAGTGGGTAATAGATCCTCCAATATGTATAGGAAGACTCTCTCCCCTAGATCCTCCACATCTGCTAGTAGAATTATACTCTGAAATGCACATTACCTCGGGTGATGTCTAATACGGCTACCAACAACTCCATATTTTTTTAAAAATATAAGGAGGTCGTACAACATTCTTGTATATCGCAACAATAAAGGCTCTATAACGTGTAAGAACTTGTCTATCCCATACTTTATAAATAATTGCATCAAATTCAGAATCTTAAAAAATTCTTTCTAAAAAATAAGAAAAACATACAGTAAGTACTTATAACCTACATTATTTATCTAATTAATGTATAAAATTAATTAGGAAATACAAAAGATATATTTTGTTGTACCTCAAACTCTTGATAATAAAAATCCTTTGTAGCCTAAGAGATATTCTTCCATATGCAACCCTCAAGATCAATCTTCTCCTTGTAAGTTTCTTGAGCACAGTCCAGACGGAATCAACCTAATATAAAAATAAATAACTTTATATCATTTTTAAATTTAAACCTATAAGTTAATTGTAAAAATATGATGTTTCATATATTTTCACTTACAAATTGTTTACAATTGTGATGTAAGTTCTTTCATAAACTCCCTTGGCTCCAAGCTAGAGGCTGCCATTTTCATCCACATCATTTACGTCTGATATCTCTGTCGGTATAGAGGTGGTGGATTCTGTAGTAGCAAATAAGAAAGGTGATGCCTTATCTGCAAGTGTAGTAGCTGGAGATACAAAATCTGATTCGGTTGCAGCTGTAGAATGTGATGCATCACTTGGACAGTAACTGGCTCCAAATTGTGGTCTGAACCTTAGTCGCATCACATCCTATTTTCTCTTTGGTGGCATATTACCTAAAATTCGTATGTTATTGAATATATCAATTTCAATTCAATATACTAAAAATTCAACAATTGATCTATTGAATATAATATTATATTATAAACACAAATTAATTACTATCAGCACTTAATTATAAATCAAAATCATAATCATCTTCTTTTTCTGAAGAATTATAATCAAACTCAGAATCCTCTTTAGATCTCTCTCCCTCCTCATCCTCTCCAGATGAAATTTCAACATATTAATTATTTGGATCATTCAAAGGTTCATTCTCGTGTTATTTCATAAACATCTTCCTGAAACGCTTCACTTTTAAATCTTTGTTCTCCTTTTCCATGTGATTCAAAAACACCTCTATTCTTCGCTGGTTAATTTCAACTAGATTATATCAGCTATTCACTTTTGTACCAACATTTAGAGGTGGATTAAACTAGTGACACTTAAATATCACACTTTTCTTTACTGGCAATGCAGGGTACTCAGTTTCAAGCATCTCAATAATTTTACCATAGTAATCCATCAGTTCTCTTTGTATGCAAACTCTACTATTTATTAGCGTCATGCTATGACCATAACATTTTGTATGATATTTATATCCATTAACGAAATACATTGGATACGATTTAACAGTTTGTAAAACTCCTTTCGCAAGATCACATATGAACTTATTCTCTATTGGGTTTTCTAAGGCCTATATAAAAGAAATTATTGTGTTAAACAATATAATGTCATTTGAATACTTTAATCTTATAATTCAATCATTTTAATAATTGTAAGTGAAAACTTACATGTTTCTCGAATGATCAAGGAAAGTGTCTTCCAACTTCTTTATTAATATCATCTTATGCTTTCGTAGGCATTAGCTCATGTGATACTCTAAAAACATTATTACGTATTTCATTTATGAATAACACTAAATTTTAAAACCCAAATAATCAATTTCAACTTAATGTAGGAAAGATTGAACCTCCTGATAGTTCAATAAAATGTAACTATGGACAACCTCAATTTCTTCCTCTGGTAACATTCTTCTTATTAAACGTCTATATGTTCATCCAGGATCTGTGAAAATGGATAAGTTACCAACAGCATCACCCATTCCTCCACATCATCCTTACGAGGAACTTTTCTTTCTATTGTGTAAACATACGAATTAAAATAATGTGAACAAAATATACTAGCTTCCTCTACTACATAAGCAATACTTATCGAACCTTCAACTCTAGCCTTGTTTTTGACATTTTTCTTCAAGTGATGCATTTGGATGATCTCTCAAATAGATACATCTATCAATATTGAACTAGACTAGTAAGTTTAGCCTCGTGTGCTAAATGCACAGTTAGATGCTCCTTGTAACATCCCACTACTAAAGGACATAAGCTCGACATTCTTTAAAATATCCGAGCACATACCTTACGGGAATGGCTTGTTAAAGCAATCACATTCACTTCATGTGGCATTATAAAGAACATAAGTATTTAAAATGTTCATATCTAATTTCATTAACAAACATGTTTTACATTGTCATTTCATTACAACCCATCCATATAGTTACAATATAAAAACCATCTGTGTTCACACTGTTTATACAAAATATTCTATATGAGATGAAAAACTATACAAAAGAACTCTATCTAAATTCCTTAGTTGATAACTGACCAAACCTTGGAGCCATATCTTGATCCTAAAATGGATAATACTAGATACAAACTCGATTTCTTTACAAGCAAGGTCTCCTTTCTATACCTAAAAATCAATGTTGTAATTTTGATGAGTTTTTCAAAACTCAATGAGTTAACCATCATTAATGTTTTCACTCAAAACAGATCATATATATCACATCAGTAAAACCCAGCTCAGTCAATATAACACGTCATATAGATTTATTCCCTACATATCACATTATTCATCATGCTTTAATATGCACCTTAACAATACAATCACTTTAGCAATCATTTCAGAAGCACCTTCTAAATGCAAAAACTTCATATAATCATCTAGGAATATTTCACTCATTTATCACAATTCCTCATATCACCATCAAGTTCATAGGCATTTCATAATGTTATATCAAAATAATTCAACATTCATTTGCAAACAATTTCATAAACACATGTAAAGATACAAATGCAAATGCAAATAAGACTCATTTCCATTTTAACTTTGTTGTCACCCATAGCCTGCTTATCGGTTATCGGTCTTGTATCTGTTATGGATACCATGCTCATCTCAGTATTGTCCTGTACCCATTATAGATACCGAGTTCATTAAAGGTTAAGTCTGAGGCTCTGTGTGCACATATCTTAGATTAAAGATTTTTTCACATTGGCTGCTCCGGTCATAACTCCTTTACGTGAACATGCAAATTTATGTAATGAAGTGCAACGTTTTAACAAAATATATCATCAATCACTGTTTAGTCAAGAATCACATTCAATTACCATAATTCATCATATCTATGTCCAGCATTCAATATATAGTTGAGAAGTCATTTTCCTTATTGATATTTAATTAACAAACACTCCTAATATGGTTCTAAATATCAAACTTTATTGTCTTAAATCATCAAACACTCCTAATACGGTTCTGAATATCAAACTTGAATGTCTGGAATCATCAATGTCATAATAATATCAATTTTGATTCAATATAGAGAAATCAATTTCAATTAAAACAATATGAATAGAACACGTTTCTAATTAAGCTCACACATTTAAGTTACTTATAGTACACTCCAGTTAGCTATTGCCTCAACGAATCGGCAATTTTTGGATGGTGTCAGTCAATTTGTGCCTCTAAATCAAGCAATACACATATATACACATCTTTACTTGATCAATCAGATAAATACTTAAATTTACATATGTATATATGTCGTGTTTAGTGCATGCTCAATTGATCATTCCGAGTATGTAACCTTATTCACAAATCTTAATCATTTATACATCAAGACTTGTACATCATTTAGTTTGCAATTAGGTTTATGCCTTAAGTAAACTTGATGACTTTCCATTCATCATTCATAAATTCATTAATTTTTCCTAGTATTATACATTCACACAATTTCCTCAAGTCTTATTCAATCATACCTAAGTCATCATACTTATATTCTTTGGATCTCATTTGCATTCATAAAAAATCTTTATACTATTAACAACTCATATTTTACACTTATCCTTGAAGATTTTCATAATCAAAAAGCATTTATAACACACATGCAACTATTACTTTAAATCTGAAATTTCAGCAAGAAAAATCTATACATTCACTAAACTTTTTCCAGCGATATATTTTCATACATTTACTCAATTCTCATTCATAATTACCCCATGTTATTCAATGCTCATTTATCCATACCTTACACACATTTATCATGTTCTTCAGATCATGTTTGCAATGAAAGAACTAATTTATTCCTTTAACAAACCATAATTTCCAAAATTTGAACTTAACCACGTCAAAACAGTCC
>JAOQMP010036850.1:0-11625 GCA_027563575.1 Erythroxylum pedicellare | reverse complement strand
ATAGACTTAGATGTAGAATTCCCTTAAAACTTTACTATATTTGAATTATCATAATTCAATGATTAATCCTAGTTACTTGAACCAATTGGAATTCATAAGTTACAAACATATTCTATCTCAAGATATATAGTCTTTATCCCTAAGTTGATTGATTGAAATCTCTTTCTAATCAAAACACCTAAGAACACATTAAGTTGCTCTTTAAATTGCCATAATAGGTTCACCTTAAGTCAGAAAGACCTCCCATTTATCTCTTGAGTAACTTACACTTAACTCACTTTATCCACATTTTAATCTAACTCTACATTTCATCTCTCCAATTTTAATGAATGAATCACATAATTAAATCTTCCTTTTTTGATCATTTCAATTCAATCAATTATAAGAACATGGATAAATTTAAAAAAAACCTATAATATTTCATTCAAATAAAGAAAACAATACAAAAAAATTCTCACATCTGAATCTATATCTCGACTTAGTATATAATATACCAAAGATAATCCAAAAGGAACAATAAATAAATAAGAATAAGAATAGGTTCATAGTTCTTGAATGATCTTAAAGGAAACTTACTTTCCTCTAAGATTATTGATATATGCTTAATTATTGATACATTTAATCTATGACATTTAGTGATTAATGCTTTAAAATGCTTAAGGCATTCACTTTAGTTCATATTTGGTTTTAGGTACAATTTGGAAGCATAAGAGCTAGTTAGTTGAAAGCATATTCTTTGAGTTGTCTTCTTAAGATTCACACTCAATTATCTTCATACAATAAGAAGTAGAAGGATTAGAGCAAAGAAGAGACAAAAAAAAATGCATAAAATGAGAACATGTGAAGAAATGCAAAACTCACGACCATGCACCAAAAATCATGACCGTAAGCATAAACTTGAAAGTCATGGTAGTGACTATTATCTCACGCCTATGACTTTCATGTCATGTCCATGATTATTATGTCACTCCCATAACATGAAGGCTCACAGTCATGAGCTTCAATAAGGCCATTCACAATTGTGAGTTATTAAGTCACGCCTGTGACTTTTGACACCTAGGCACATGAAACCTAATATTTAGTATAAATAGAACATTTGCTGCCAAAGAGTGGAGAGAATCGGATAAATAATTTCTAGACACAAATGAGGGGCAGAGCACGACTCCTTTGGAGATCCATAGAGGGCTAGGCTTCCCTACCCTGGTTCGGAGCTAATATTGATGCCTAAGAACACAGTTAAGCATATCTACATTGTGTTTGTTATTCTTTCTCTTTTTAGGGAATGATTATGTTATCCTATACTTATAGATTTGGGTTTCATATATGAATGATCGTTATTATCATTCTCGTTAGATTGTTTGTGTATGAAACCATTGCTAGAATCCTAAATGCAGTACATAATCATTGTGTTTGGATTTATTTATGATAACTAAAGGTGTTAAATCATTAAGGATAACATAAACTTACTTAAATGATCTGAGCTTATGTAGTTGTTACCTTGATTAATCTGTTTTCCTAACTTATAATGCGGCTGTCTAATTAAACCTAGATAGATTGTTCTAGGTTTTTGATAGTTAGGTTTAATTAAAGAGTTTGTTTTAATTAAACACGAATGAAGGGAAATGTTGGTTAACAGAGCTTGTTGTTAACCTACTATTAATAGTTGCTAACAGAAGTATATGAATAACAATTGAATAAAGTATGCTTAATTGTGTGTAGGCCAAGATTGAACCGAAAACCCGATCCTTAACACATTCATCGCTTTACCGATGACCAGATCCTTAACGTATTCATCGCTTTTCTCATTTTTATGTTGTTTGATTTAATTTGCTTTCTTTAGTTTAGATTCAATTTATTTTCTTATTTAGAACCAAACCAACCCCCTCCCCCCGTAAATAACTTAACACCGATTATTTTCATCACAAAAGTTTTACACACACTCTTTATGGGATCAACCTAGACTCATCACTAGCTATAGTTTTAAGTCTAGTTATTTTATGCAGTGTTATGATGGGCTACCAATCACTTCTCCTTGATATGCTCTTTGAGAATCCTTGGCCTTATGAGTGATTTTTGGTTCTTATAAACATTCTCTCCTTTTCTGCTCTTTTTTTCTTCATTTATTTAATAAAATCTTAAATTCTGTATTGAACACAATATGGCTCCATGTTAGTTCCTTATTGCTTTATGTCATTCCTAATTTTCTTTTATAAAGTTACTGCCAACATGAGTCTAACACAACTCCGTATTGGTCTAATACGACCTCATATTAGTCTTGATTCTAACTCTTTCCTCTAAAATCATCCCAAAATCATTCTTAATAAACTTAAACTTGCATAAATTTGTTTAATATTCAAGAGCTAAAAAAAGCCTATAGACAAAATATAGACCAAGTTAAGTAATAAATCTCATATAAATCGTTAAAAAATGATCGAGTTGTTGAGTCTTACAATTTATATCCCTCAATTATCGCAAGTGCACGGGTCGTGAGTTGTAGTATTTGAAAGGTCGATCCCACGAGGAAGGTAAACTAATCTAATCCTAGGTTATCTAAGGCTCAGAAATTAAAAAATGAAATTAAAAAAAAAAAGAAACAAGAATATAAACATAGGAATTTGATTGCAGGAATTCATCTCAAGAAATTAACACAAAACAAGAATTAAAATTAAGCAACAGAAAAGGTCACTATGGAAAATAATCAAGAGAAATTACCAAGTTATGAGAAAGGGGATTTTACCTATTATTAATGCTAACTTAGTAAATAATGTATTATCAGGGTGTCGATTCTAGACTATCATATTAGGAATTACTCTCCCTGAGTTATAATCCCATTCCTTAAATCATTAACCCTAATTAAATTATGGAATTTGCAACCTCTCAATTAACAAAAGACCCATAATTAAAATTAGATCGCAAGCTCTCTACTAAACCACCGGGTCTCACACGGGATCTCTCTCAGCACAAAAACTGATATGATTAACTACATGGTTTATTGGATCACTTAACTCTCGTTAATCTAATCCAATCATTTTTATCTGGCTCACTCTCTTAGTTTATTACCGAAATATGCAAAAATTGAAGTTAATCATAACACTTAATCAATAAAAACAAAATTGACTATATTAACATTAAATCAAAGTAAAATCCTAAAGGAAGAGTTAGAACATCATCAACAATCCAAAACCCATCATCATACAATCCATTTCAATTTTATACATTAAATTAACAAAAAAGAAATGGAGAAGAAATAGAACTTGGATCGAACAATCCAAGAAGGTAGCAGCATCGGGAGACCACCTAATCTGGGAAGCAGCAGCATTGGGACCTTCTTCTTCTTCTTCCTCTTTTTCTTCTCTCTCCCTCTTCTTTTCTTTCTCTCTTGAACTTCCCAAAAGTGGCAGAATGTAGAAGCTCCCTTAATGTTACATCATTAAGTCTTATATAGTATTTCTAATTAGGGCAACCCTAGGGACTTTTTTGGGTTGGAAAGGTCTAAAAAATCTCTCGAAAACTCAAGTCAGGACTACTATTTGTGTATCTAACACACAAGCCACAATCGTGGCCCTTAGTAGCATAATCGTGGCCTAAAGTTTTTGCTTATGTCATAATCATAGCCAATAACACCACGATCATGGCTCCTTGCACTAGCTTCTGTCACGACCATGGCATATTCCCCACTATTTTGGCTCCTTGCTCTTGCTTTTATCATGATCATGGCCTTAGGTTATTTCTCCAGTCTTCTCCGAAGCTCCTCAATTGCCCTAAAACGCTAACAATCCTATCAAGGTACCTCATAAATATAAAATTGAATCCAAACATCATGTTCCAACCCACAAAACACTTAAAACACAAATATTTACTAAAACAATTCTAACCTAAACATGCACTAAACAATCAAACTAACAACTAAACAAACACTAAACTCCCCATAAAAACACGATGAAATCTACACCTTATGCTTCTTCTTATGCTAAATAGCACTTATTAGTAAATAATAGTTGGCTTCTTCTTATGCTAAAGCCCATATGACATTTTATCTAAAGTCGATATCATAAAGACTTTGCATGTTATTACTATAGCTTCCGTGTAAAAATAATTTGAGAGCTAATACTCATTTATCACTACTCTAACCATGTTTTGTAATAACCTATTTTTTTCTCTCAATCACACCTTAGTAAAACTTAAATCAACTAGCTTGCGCTCTTCATCTTTATTAAATTAGTTATTATACTTATGGGTGTTCCCAATGGCTTTGCTTGATCTAGTTAAAAGCTCTTGAGTAGTTCTTTGGTGTACTTAAATTCGTTGAAGAGCTCCTTAATTTGCTTGATTTAGAGTCTAAGAAAGAAGTTGAGAACTCCTACCATGCTTATCTCAAATTCTCTACTTACAAATTTAGAAAATTCCTACCACAAGCTTTCTTTAGTTGCATTAAAAATAATATGTTCATTATAAATTTGAATAACTATAATGTCATTTTTATAGTTTTAATAAAAAGTTTTATGTTAAGCTTGCTTTTAGGAAAATCAAATTTCAAAATAAATGTGTTTAACTTATCATAAAAAGATCTAAAAGTTTGTTTCAAGCTATATAAAGTTTTAAAGAGTTTATCAACATGGTTAGGTGCATCATGAATTTTGAATCTAAGAGGTTGATCAGCATAAAGTTCTTTTTGAATAAAACCATTAACCTTTACCATCATTTGAAATAATTTTTAATTCGTATAAGATGCAAATAAAATAATAATTTAATAGCTTTTAATCTAGCTATCAGTACAAATGTTTTCTTAAAAATGTACACTGTCCTTTTGATTATACCCACTATCCACCAATTTAACTTTGTTTCTCACAATAATACCTAATTTATCTAATTTTTTTACACATCAATTTAGTACCTATTATTTGGTGGTCTTTAGGTCTACATACTAAAGTACATACCTTACTTCTTTCAACTTGGTTTAACTCTTTATTTATAGTAAAAACCTAACTTTCATCCTTAAGGGTTCTTCTACGATATTACACTTAATTAAGAAATAAAAGTAATATGAAATAAATATCTAAGATGAGATTTATTAATTACCCTTGTTGAACATCATCTATAACTTGATCTAGAGGATAATTCTTCTTAAATTTTCAATCTCTTGGCGGCACCTTATCCTTCTTATCTCCCTCATTTTGTTCAACAATAATTTCACTTAGATTATACAAGGTGGCTTGGTAATCAATCTTGTTCTCTTCAAGATTTAATTTCTCCAAATCATTGAATAAACCTATGTCATCAACTTTAAAAAATTTATTGAATATAAGGAGGTCAAATTCATCAAAAATAATAAGTTTACATTCTCTAATAATAAGACTTTTCTTTTAAACACTCTCCATAATTGCTAGTTAAGGAATAACTAAAGAAAAGTCCTTCATCTACTTTGGATTCAAACTTTCATAAGTTATTTTTAGCATTTAAAATGTTACATTTACAACCAAAAATTTTGGATTAACAATATTTGACTTCTTTACATAACGAAGATCATAAGTTATTTTATCCAAAGCTATTCTTATGTAGACTCTATTGAAATTGTGATATGCAGTTGCCACGTCTTTCGTCCGAAAATACTTTGGAATATTATATTCATTCATCAAGATCATAGTTACGTCTTCTAATGTGTTATTTTCTCTCTTAATAACTTCAATTTTTTAGTAGTCCTTGGAGTAGAGCAATTGTTAAAGATACCGTTTTCTTTATAAAAAGCTTCAAATCTTTCATTGTCAAACTCCCTACCATGATCACTCTTAATTGATGCAATAAAGAGTTCCTTTTTATTTTACACTTTATTTAAAATTTTGAAAATTTTCATAAAGCATTAATATTTTCTAGTTACGAATAAAACCATGAAAACCTAATAAAATCATTTACTATATTCAAAATATAAATTTTACCACTTAGACTAGTAACTCTAGTTGGGCCAAACAAATCCATATGAAGTAATGAAAAATTTCTGTGGGAATTTATCGATTTTTTCTCTTAAATGACCTTTTGGATTATTTTCCCATTTGGCATGCTCCATACACCTTATGTTTCTCAAATTTGACCCCTGATAGTCCACTAACAAGTTTATTAGTGTTAAGGCTAGAGATAAGGTCTATGCTTGTATATCTAAGCCTTTTATGTCAAGTCTATGCATCTTCACTAATTAAGCACTTTATATTTTAGTTAGAAAAATCATTAAGATGAATTGTATTTATATTCCCTTCTCTCTTACCTAAAACTGTAATTTTATTGTCAACTACTCTAGTTACAATGTATAATCTTCCCTCTAAGTATACTTTACAGACTTTTTTATATAGTTGAGTCACATATAATATTATACTTTAACCTATTAATTTAAACCATATTATTAACAGTAATATGATCTTCCTTACCAATAATATCAATGAAATTATCTTAAACTTTACATTATCCCTAAATGTGACAAATCCTGCATGTTTTCTAAAAATTATAAAATGGGAAGCATCACCAATCATATGCCTTGAGCATCTACTATCCATATACCATATGCTCTTCTTTTTTAGAGACCTATTAAACAAGGCAATCAATGTGTTTTAGGTACTTAAATGAACTTGGATCCTTAATTTTTAGTCTTTGCTTTCTTTTCAACCCCTCTCATTGAGGATTTACTTATTAAGTTTCATTTTGTGAAGTAAAATTTGTTAAAATGCCCATATTTACCACAATTGTGGCTCACCTTTCTATATGAATAATATTAACTATTTCTATAATAATGAAACTTATGTTTTTGATGCATAAATGATTTCCATGATCTTTTATATGTATATGAGTTGTAGGGATCCACCTTTTGGATATTAAAGGAGTTGAATGCTCTTTTAAGGTAATGAAAGACCTAACATATGTATAAGGTTTGTTCTTTGGTTATATTGAAGTTTATAAGGAACGTAAACATGTGTTATGAAAATAAGCTTAGTGTTAGACCCCTAAGTCCAGACTGTGGGATTGTGCGAGTGTTGGTGAGCCTTGGTCAATGCTTGGCACGCAGGACAGCATGAGGAAGGTGTGTTGATAAGAGAACAAGGCAAAGTCTTGCGAGTTGATGAGCAAAACCTGAGGAACTTGCGAAGTAGGCGAGGGATGTGGGAAGTGTCAATGAAGATCTCGAGAGTAGGTAAGATTCGATATGCATGGGCACGCGTAGGCATGCATTAGTGGAAATCTTTGACAAGGCGTGAGATTCAGATGCGAGGTCGCACGGAGTTGGTAGACTAAATTATACGAGACTCGAGGGTTACGAGAAGGCACAAAGGTATGCGAGAGACCCCGCAAGGATGCACGAAGTCATGCGAGCGTGACAAGGCATATAAGCACTTCATTTTGGCGAGGCAAATTGAAGTTATATAAAGTGTACAAGTTTTTATAATAACTCAGATTGTGACTCGTACTTAGTCATGGAGCGACAAGACTGCACCATGAGTGAGCTTAATCATAGAAGATGAACTTGTCTATAGACGTGCATTGATGGACTTATATGCGGATAGGCTGTGGTGAAAACACATCAGCAGTGACGAGGTAAGCTGTGGATGATATGGCATATGATGATGTGGTGGATAAGACCACAGTGGATGAACATCATCCTTAATAGATGAAGATCACGTGGAAGGATCATCTGAAGATAGAGGAGATCTTCATGGATAGGGATAATTATTCCTAGATAGGGTAATCTTTTAAATGTGATGTAACTTAATCCTATTAGATAGGATAAGATTGTGATATTAGCTAGTAGAGTTCTATTAGGACTCTTAGTCATCTGGAGGAGCCTATAAATAGCTAATTAGAGTTGAGAGACAATTTAAAGATTTGATCATTAAGAGAAACTCATTGAGAGATCACTCAGAGGAGAGAGCTTTGAGAGTTGAGAGCTTTTGGGGGAGAGTTCCCATTATAAGGGCTTTGAGTAGGGAGTTCCTTGAGTGCTTCAAGGAGGAGGTATTTGTATCTTTTTTTAACATTTTGTTAAGGGTTAATGAAAGCGTAGCTTTGATTATATTTAAAATCTCTTGTTGCTTTCTTTACTCTATTTTACACTGTTGTTCTTTTTGTGTGTGAGAAAAACACTTTAAACACTTGTGTGCGCATGAGATGTTCAAGGGCTTATGGAATTTTTCAGCGACATTCACATGAGAAGGCTAAATATTGCTTAAACGAACCTAAGCAGGATTACTGCACAAAGGTGGGCTTGAATTGTAGTAGAAGTTCGAGTCCAAAGCAAACTTTTGTGACTGCTGGTATCAGAGCCAATCTAGATTGATGGCTGGTGGAAGTATTCTAACGAAAAGGATTACTAGAATAGAGGTGATTCTTGAGTATCTAGCCCCAACAGATGAGGGAGTAGTTCCTTTGTTGGAACGTATTGGAGCCTTAGAGAGGGAGCTTGGAGCAACTATGAGAGCATTCGAAGAACAAATGAAGGCTCGTGAGGAGATGAACTATGATCTATTGGTGCTCAAACGTATGATGGCAAGGCACAAGACTGGTGTCCGAGTGGAAAGCAATATTATAAAGGTGCGAAAGCCACAAGTTTTCAATGGCAAACAGAGTGTCAAGGAGCTAGAAAATTTTCTATGAGACATGGAACAGTACTTTGCAGCTGCAAAGGTAGCGGACTCAAAGAAGGTGTCAATCACAACAATGTACCTAGTGGGTGATGCAAAGTTGTGGTGGAGAACGAGAACCTCCAATAATATTAGTATGGGGAGACCTCCCATCAACACTTGGGAGAAGATGAAGAAGGAGATAACGGATCAGTTCCTACCCAACAACACTTCATAGCTCACAAGGGAAGCTTTGAAGGGTTTGAAGCAAGAAGGCTCGGTGAGGGAGTATGTGAGGAAGTTCACATCGAACATGTTGGACATGCGGAATATGTCAGAGGAGGACAAGTTGTTCAACATCATTAGTGACTTGCAAGGTTAGGCACAAATGGATCTTCGGGGGCAAAACATAAAGGACCTCCCTAGCGCAATAGCGGCGGCAAATGTGTTGGTGGATTTCTAATTGCCAACACCGATTCTACCCAACAGAGAGGACAAGAAAAATGATGGAACCCGAGATGGCAAGGAGAAAAGAAAAGAGAAGGTGGGAGAATCTTCTCAATATAAGAATAAGAAATTGAACGGAAAGGTTGAATGCTTCAGCTTTGAGGGGCCATATTTTGCTCGAGAATGCTCGAAGAGGAAGAAGGGTGAGGAGTAGATGAACTCTATAGTTGTGAAGGAAAAAGGAGGAAGTGATGAAGATGACTTGGGAGAAGGAGACATCAACTTCGCTTATTTGAATGTCATGAGCCTCGTAGAGGAGCACCTATGCAAAAACAAACTCGACGGAAAAAGCAAATGGTACAAGGGAAGGGTGCCATTGGAAGAGAAGGCTTGCTCCAGTCTTAGAGAGTTGGCAAAGGAGTCTTCAAGGGAACCTCTCGTGGAGGAGTGCCCACAGATTATTTCAATAAGGGTGTCGAATTCTTCTAGTGGGGATGGTTTGTTAGACCCCTAAGTCCAGACTACAGGATAGTGTGAGTATTGGCGAGCCTTAGCCAATTCTTAGCACGCAGCTTAGCACGAGGAAGATGTGTTGTGAAGAGAACAAGGCGAAGTCTTACGAGTTAGCAAGCAAAACCTGAGGAACTTATGAAGTAGGCGAGGGATGTAGGAAGTAACAGCGAAACTATTGAGAGTAGGCGAGATTTGATATGCGTGGGCACATATAGGTGAGAATTAGCGAAAATCTTTAACGAGACGTGAGATTCAAGTGTTAGGCAGCGTAGAGTTGGCAAACTAAGTCATGCGAGACCTAAGGGTGTGCAAGAACGTACAAAGGTATGCGAGAGACCCCGTGAGGAAGTGTGAGATAAGGCGCATAAGCACTTCACTTCGACGAGGCAGGTCGAAGGTATCTAAAGCGCGCGAGGTTTTATACTAACTCTAATTATGACTTGTACTTAGTCATAGAGCGACAAGACTGCACCATGAGTGAGCTTGATCATGGAAGATGGATTTGTCCATGGACATGCATTGATGGACTTATGTGTGAATAGGCTGTGGTGATAAAACATCAGTAGTGAAATGGCAAGCTATGGATGATGTGGCATATGATGACATGGAGGATAAAATCATAATGGATGAACATCAACTTTAATAGATGAAGATCGCGTGGAAGGATCATCTGAAGATAGAGGAGATCTTCGTGGATAAGGTAAATTATTCCTAAATAGGGTAAACTTTTAAATTTGATGTAACTTAATCCTATTAGATAGGATAAGATTGCGATCTTAGCTTGTAGATTTCTATTAGGACTCTTAGCCATCTAGAGGAGCCTATAAATAGCTCAAGAGTTGAGAGCCAATTTAGAGATTTGATCATTGAGAGAAACTCATTGAGAGATCACTTAAAGGAGATAGATGAGAGTTAAGAGCTTTTATGGGAGAGTTCTCATTGTAAAGGCTTTAACTAGGGAGTTCCTTGTAAGGATTTCCAAATAGGGAGTTCCTTGAGTGCTTCGATAAAGAGGTAATTGTATCTTTTGTTAACATTTTGTTGAGGATTAACGAAAGAGTAGCTTTGGATATATTTAAAATCTCTTGTTGCTTTCTTTACTGTATTTTACACTTGTGTTCTTTTTATGTGTGAGAGAAATACTTTAAACACTTGTGTACACATGAAGTGTTCAAGGGCTAATGGAATTTTTTTATGACATTCACGTGAGAAGGCTAAATTTTGCTTGAGCGGACCTAAAAGGGATTGCCGCACGAAGGTAGGCATGACTTGCAGTAGAAGTTTAAGTCCAAAGTAGACCTTTGTGACACTTAGTATGAGGCATATTGTAACAAGAAGCTTAATGTTTACTTCTAAATTGATGTCAAGGCCTAAAAGAGTGTGAGTGAAATTACATGCTATCATGTGTCTTTACATAGAAACTGTGCCTATTCTTACCTTTAGAATATTGAGTTCTAGATCTAAATTGAGAGCTATATATGAAAGCATAAGTCTTACCCTTAAAGTAAGGCCTAATGGATGTAGCATGTGTATATGGTTTATATGAATTCTTAAATGTAGATGCTTCATACTCATTTGTCATCTTTGGTAGGGTTTCTTCTTTATACAAATGATGTAACTTGATAAATGTAGTTTAGGTATTCAATACACATCCGTGTTTATATCCAACCATATGTTAATTATTTGAACTTCTTTTATCTCTAAGCATGCTTTCAAGTTCTTCACTTCCCTTAGTGAATTTGGATAGTAAGTCTTTAAATACATTGACCTCCTTTTTCAATGTTGGAGTTATGTAAATATAGAGCCCTAGAAAGCAATTGTATTTACATGTAACTTAATTTTCTTCCAGTTAGAGTTTTTAATGAAAATATTTACTATTAATGAAACAAAAGAGTTTAGTTTTATATGTATGAGCATTATATAACTAGTCATAAGGTACTAACATTTTTTTAACTAATATACATATACATGGAGATGTATGGGAAACATGCATATTATTAGAATCTAAATTAATTAATTCACAGTTGAATAATCAAGTTGGTCATTTGATTATGGTTTAGACTGTAGT
>JAOQMP010036831.1:0-11625 GCA_027563575.1 Erythroxylum pedicellare | reverse complement strand
ACTATTCTGAGTATGTTTCCTTTATTCAGAACTCAAATCATGATCATTCATACTTCAAAACTCATATATCTCTAATTTAAACTTATGTTACACCTCAATAATACCAATTTATTCTAAGTTCATCACTCAATCATGCACTAAGGTTTATAGCTCAATACATTTGATTATTATAACATCATCAATCGATCATTATCAATCCTATCCTAATGAATTAAAATGACCATGAAATTGGCGGGGAGGAATAATAATGTATGAGGAGCTTATGGTTTAAATATTAAGTCAATCAGAGGTCCGGAGAAGAAGTTATGGTCAAAAGAGTGAAGGGTGTTCAAAGTTGTCAAATAGCAGTGCACCTTCATTGTCACGATCGTGCACTTTCAGTTGATCCTCCTCTATCATGATCATGCTTGTGCATGATCGTGCAACCCTCTAATGTTCCCATTCTGTCACGATCGATTGTGCACTACCTTTTATTCAAGAATTATTCCAGTTTTTTCTAAAAACAAATTTTTGGGTCAATTTTGCGTGGCTATTTTGACAAGGAAAATGAAGTAATTAGGTAATAAATTCTTCTAAAAAATGTTCTAAAATGTATTAAGTTTCTAATTAAATAAATTTCATGTTTATACAATTTGGTTCAATATTCTGCAAGTTATACTAAAAATTCTGTAGACTATTCTCAAATAGTGATAGAATCCAAAACTCAACTTCAAGCTAAAATTTGATAATCAAAACTCAACTTCAAGCTAAAATTTGAAACTTTTATAGATAGAATTCAAATTCAACTCCTCTATTAAAAATATATCCATATGTCTCTAGTTTAATATAAACTTAAAATAATCCAATTTGGATATCTACAGATCAAGATATGGCTAAAATATAGATTCATGTTTAGTGAAAACAGTATAGATAACATATTCTAGCAATTCTTCTTTCATTTTTCCAGATTTTTTAAAACTTTATATAGAAGTTAAAACAACCTCTTTATAGTTCATCAATTATACCACTATTAGGCCTAAATCATACTACAATTCCTCATTAATAACATCTCCTATTCTAGTTCAAAATTATTCAATTAATAGCTCACAAATCCTAGTCTTTCATGCATCAAAAATCAAACCAGAAACTTTTACATTATTATGCTTATAGTCCTAATTATTTCTCAATTCAAGCCCACTTAATTAACATCTTTCTTTAGCATAAATTTACCTTCATTATACATTAAATTCCAATCCAATACATCCATATAATGCCCTATACTCCACGGTCTCTATATACTAAAGACAAAACAGAAACACTTCCAAGTTTATGCAACATTTTTTAGCACATATCTTCATCAATATCTCATACATTTCATTCCAATTCAGGCATCATTCTCATACTAATAAACATACCATAAAGATCATATCTGCTACCTACTTTTTAAGCCTCTAATTTCAGCTTAAAACTTCAAATTAACTAAGCCTCCATTCATGCATGATTCATCACGAACTCAATGTGAAAATAGGTTGATTTTGGATAGCAATATAAAGACCACTTTGAACTGGTTTCTTGGATATTTTGTGAGGAATTAAACTCTAAATTTTATTTAGTAATTTGAGCTAGGGTTTAACCACAATTCAAAGAGAAGATGGATGCAATTTCGGTGGAGAAGGTGAAGAACAAAGGAGAAGACTGCAGAACTTTCAATGCTGTAACTTTCTTCATTAGGTGCTAGGTGTCTTAATTTGGAAAAGGCATTTGTCTTAAGGCATGTATGCCATGTATCAACCCAATATGCTGACATTTATCCACACTTTAAGTTGCCACATGTCACCAATTAATCAGTCCTTATGTCTCATTATAATTACTCCACATGTTACACAATAATTGGTCCATTTGTCATTTAATTACTAGTCCATTTGTCACTCATTTAACTATGCCAAATGTCACTCAATTATAGGCTAAATCATCCAAATTTTCATGTATCAATTTATCTTACTACTTGGCATTTGTCCTAAACCAAATGTCCATTTTAATCCATCAATTCCCTAATCCTCAAAGTTAATGCCAATTTACTAATTGATATCTAATCATACCAAAATTCAAGACATATTAATTCATAATTTACATCATGATCATTTAACATTTTTCATAACCTGGAATAAGTCAATTGAATGCATATTTTATCTTTGTAATGTGTTCTAATATCAATTCATGTATGAATGCTAATGTTATACATGTATATGCAATACTTAATCTAGGGTTAAACCCTAAACATATTCCAGAAAACAGGATAGTACAGAGACAATATTAAGGTGGTAAAGGATAAGATGATTATGATTAAAGGATCAAAATTAGCTAGAGACATCTATAAACTAATAAAGAGCACAATTATATATGGAAATGTAATGGTAGAATCGAAGGAAGATGGTATTGTATTATGGCACATACAACTAGGTCATGTTGATAAGTAAGAGATAATGAAACTTTATAAAGAGATCTTATTAAAGGGTGTAAAACATTGAATGGCACATTTTTGTAAGTTTTGTGTGCTCAACAAAAAGTCTAAGGTAACTTTTAAGAATTTAGTATTTACAAAGTGGTATATATTGAGATAAACATATGAAGAAGATGTATTAAGGTCAATAAAGAGAAGTACTAGTTAAAACTAAAATATATGTTAAAAAGAATACAATTTTTAGTTTGGGAAATAAACAATGTCATGAAAAAAGTATCAATATCGTTTAACCATAAATAGAGCTAGACAAACCATTAGGTTGTCAAATAGATATGGTTAGGAAGACTTGATCATACATGCTTATACAATCAATGATGGAGATCCAACTATCTTTTAAAGGACTATGGTTACTCAGAAGAAAGATATATCTATAGATATTGTGGTAAAGGATGTGAAGTTTTATAAAGTTAAGGAATTAAGTGCATTTAGAAATATCTTATTGGAAAAGGTTCACACTTTGGACAATATAGCTAACATGTGGTCAAAATTGATTACCTAAGAGAAGTTCAAGCATTATCTAGACTTAGTTAATATATTGAGATACTTTACATGGTTAGTATGTAGAGTATATAAGTGGAGATTGTTACATATGACTCTTGTATATAGACTTGTAATCTTAGAGGCATTTATTAGAATTTATTAGTTGAATATAATATATTTGTTAAGGTAGAAATTATTGTGTATAATTCATATATATAATTGAAAATTTATAATTTCAAGAGGAAAGTGAGTGTTTATTAGGTGTCTTTTAGGTGGATACAAACTTGCCTAAAGCATATTTCTTTATATAAATTAAAGGTGATGACACTAACATTTTTATGTGATAAAGCTTTTCTGTAAAAGATACAATTTAGAATAAAATCAAATCACACGATATATGAAGTATGTAGAGAAGCAAAAGGATCCATAATTTGGGACATGGGTAAGCTAAGTTTGTGTCCAAGTATAAGGAGAAATAGAAAGATCTACAACTGTGTCTTATGTCATGCCTACAACAATTAACCTTATTTAGAAATATGTTTTTGGTAGATTTTAAACTCTAAAAGGCTTCAAAAACTTAATAGAATCATGATTAATTTAGATTGGGTTTAATAAATAAGTAAAGTCATGTTGAATTGTTCCAATTAGAAAAAATTAATTAAAATTTTGCAAGCCTGTCCTATATATAGGAAATTTATATTCCTCATAAATTGAGGTAAGTTATTGATCAATATAGTGAAATCAACTACTCTTGGCTCTAGAGGAGGTATATCCAATTAGCTGAGCCTCGTTAAATATTATTTCTTTTTATTTGTTTGTTTCTTTGACACAAATTTATTCTTATTGCATACACTTTATTTCTCAATAATAGGCCTTTAATTAGTGAGCCAACCAATTTATAAGATGTGAATGAGTCATATTAATTGAACTTATCTTTTTTTTGGTTGATTTTGACACTTAATTGGTAAAATTAATATTTGTTTTGTTTTAAGAGGTAACAATAGAGATTGGGTGAAATTTGGCTTGAAATATCTAATAGGAGTATTGTTTATTAAATCCATGAATTTTAGAAAGGTGGAGTCAAAGATAACAAATTATCAAAACTGATAAGACGAGATCATCCTAGATTAAAACTCATCTTAAGAAGTTTAATCTAAATAGGAGATTTATTCTCATCCCTATTATTTAGGGATTTTGATTTGTTTAAAAGATTGCCTATGGAAGATTAGGGATTTTGACTTGTTTAAAAGACTACCTTTGGAATATTGATATAAGATAGTTTTTTGGGAGAATAGGAGGAGGAAAATGTTACACACATCATTTTTTTTGTCTTCTTTCTTATGTATTTATGAGGAAAAAATATCCTCTAGTGGCTAGATTTGAATTTTCCTATTAAAAGGGAATCAAAACTCTAGTTGAAACTTTGGGATGTTTTATTATAAACTTGAATTTTTAATTCAAGTACTTCTTATTTATTTTAGTTATATTTTACGAGTAATTAATATTAATTGATTTGAAAAATTAATTCACTATTAATTATTCTATTACTATCCATAAGTTTGGTGATCCATAATTATCATGAATAATTAGTACAAGTAACAAGTAAGTTATTTAAGTGTTTGTATATTTAACTTATAAGAAACAAGAAAACTAAATTGAATAGTTATAGCTCTCTTAATTATTTAAATTTAGGTTTATTCTTTTTCATTAAGCTTATGGGTATCATTTAATTAATATAGAATGCTATCATGCTCAATCAATTAACAGTAAATTTTGATAAGACTGTTAAGTTTGAATTAATTAATCTAGAAAATTAAGATTTATTATGACTATCTTAATAGATTTCAGACTGACTACTTGAGTTATGAAAATTTGTTATTTAGAATGATCAAAGTCGCAATTAGATGAGATCATTCCTTCAAATTAGAGTTTGGTAAAATTGAATTTCTCACTTTAATATTTAGTTGATTTATTTTGATTTCTTGTTACATTAAGTTTATTAGTTAATTAATCCTAAACTCCGATTCTATTTTATCAATTGAAATTAAGAAACTAGTTTTTAGTTCTCTTAAGATTCAACTTGGTTCTGTAACTACTACAAGAGTTTAGTGAATTGAAAATTAATTTTGAGGGTTTCAACAACCCATTCAAAAATTTGGTGTTATTGCCAAGGAACTACTGCAATTAGATAAGATCATTCCCTTAAATCAGAGTTTGGTAAAATTAAATTTCTCACTTTAATATTCAATTGATTTATTTTGATTTCCTGTTACATTAAGTTTATTAGTTAATTAATCATAAACTCCTATGCTATTTTATCAATTGAAATTAAGAAACTAGTTTTTATTTCTACTGAGATTCAACTTGGTTCTATAACTATTACAAGAGTTTAGTGAATTGAAAATTAAATTTGAGGTTTTTGATAACCCATTCAAAAATTTGGTGTTGTTGCTAAGGAATTATTTTAATTTCTTAGTTTCTTTGCTTTATTCTCTTATTTTGTATAACTCATTCTTCTCAAACAAGTGAGTTGTAATATAATCTAAAATTGAGAAGATAGTGTGTAGTTTAAGAAAGAGAGTAAGAAAGGCAAAAGTCATTCATCTCCAAATATGAACTTAGATATAGATTTAACAATTGGTGGAGACTATTTTTTCTAAAAATTTGAATAAAATATGACAAAACCTAACAATAAAACATTGGGGAAGTTAGTTGCACTAAATGTGAATCAACAATCCTGATATGTAAGATTTCTAAATGTTGAGGTAGATTTTTAACTGAAATTTGGTTTAATTCACTTACTTCCTATCTTTCCTAATCTTACAGGTTAAGATCTAAATAAGCATGTGAAAGAATTTCTTAGAATGAAACCACAAAGAGTGACAGAAGAGTAAGTTCATACTAGAGCCTTTTTGTTCTTGTTGAAAGATAAGGCAAATGATTTACTTTATTATCTTCCTTCTAACTTAGTGACCAGTTAGAATAAAATGAAAATATTGTTCTTAAAGAATTTTTTTTCTTGCATCACAAGTTACAAATATCAGAAAGGAGATATGTGAGATAAGATATTTCACTAGAGAAACCTTGTAAAAATATTAGGAGAGGTTTAAGAAGTTATATGCTAATTAACCAAACCATTACATTCATGAGCAACTTTTATTTAGTACTTTTATGAAGAGTTATTACCAACAGATATAAGGATGGTAGATGCAATTAATGGAGGAGCTTTAGTAAATAAAACACTAGAAGTGACTGAGCAATCAATTTCAGATAAAATCCTCAACAATTTGAGATATGGATGCATAGATGGAGTTATTAAACAAGTGAATAAGGTAAGTACTGCTAACTTAGAGGATAAAATTCTAGATTTAACTAATTTAGTTTGTCAAATGGTTGTAGGTCAATTGCAATATGTTGGAAAGTTGATAAGAATTACCTAAATTAGTGGTGGTTGATAACGATTATCTTTTTGTTTCCTTTTTAGTTTAGGATCCTAATTCCTAGGCTTATATTTTTTTAGATAGTTCCTAGAATATCTATTTGTAGATATCTACCCTCTTAAGATTTTATATATATTTATATAGTCAAATCAAAGAAAATGGGTGAAAAAACTACAATTCATTCATAAATTTTATTTTTCATGATATCAGATCTAAGTTTTCTATCACAATCATGAATGGAGTTAATGTGGCCATCTATTAAAGAATCTTCCACTATTTTTTTTAAATAATACTAGTGATACAACTTCTTTTTCTTTAGCAGATATGAATCAATTATTGAAAATAGCTTAACACTGATAATGGGTCAAATTTTCATAAATGATTCCAAAATGTGTTGTTAATTGTTCGAGAGAAAAAGAAAAAAGGTTTTCTTACTAGTGAAATTTCCTCTCTAACTAAGATTGATGCTAGCTATAAGATATTGAAAATAAAAAACTCATCATTATGGCATGGTTGATAAATTCAATAAAGCCTAAAATTGTATGCATTTATTTACACTACCAAATTGCTCATGAAATTCAAAATAGAACCTAAAAGATGTATTCTGATTTTGAAAACACTTCTTAATGCTTTTAAAATTTGATAAATCCTTCAAAACATAAAGCAAGGAACAAAATTTGTAACTAAGTACCTCAATAAATTAGTTAAACTTTGGAAAAAGTTGGATTTGTTTTATATAATTCGATGGAAGTGTGTAGATGAAAGGTTACTCTATAATCACATACTTGAGAAGGACCGAGTTTTTAATTTCCTCCAAGGCCTAAATAAAGATTTCTATAAAGTATGTAGGGGAATTCTTAGGTAAAAAGAAAACCCTTGATCACTCTGAGAGGTTTTTTTTCTCAAAGTTAGATGAGAAGAAATTAAGAAGAAAGTGATGTTGAACACAACCTTATACCTAACCATAATGTTCTGCCCTTGGCATTTATCATTTAGCCTCATCTAATACCCAAGGTTAGATGTAACACCCCACTCGTGCAAGACACATGCCTGACATCCTAAGAGATATCTGAGTCCATGCCTCGTGAGGGTGGTGTGTTAGAACACTCGATCAGTCAAAACTCGAGGAAATTGATAATCAATTTGGGCCCACTTTCATTCATAAACATCTTCAATCAACACATTACAATCAATAGAATTTCAATAGCCAGGTGGGGCACATTACAAATACAAAACACTATTTTACAGAAATTGTGGAATACAAATTTATACAAGAATAGGATAATACTAATGCAGACGCATACTGATCCCAACCTTTATCTTTCCCTTGCATGCAGTAATTATACTCTCGTTTGCCTAACGGGGTATTCTTCCGAGTCTTGGAAAAATATTTGCAAATTTTAGGTGAGTTTTGCGAACTCAATGAGTGACCATCACCGATGGCTCACCCAGTCATATAATACCTAATTCACATTCACAACATTTCACATTTCACATTCAATACAATTTAATCACCCATATAATGCATATGTAATGCACATAGGACTCATTTTCCATTTGTTACTTTGTTGTGACCGAGTGCCTAAACTGTCCCATATAGGGCTCATTAATAATTGTCCCTTATCTGCTTGGGGAATACAAGGCTTATTAAACGTTAAGGTTGAGGCTCTGATTCACTTTTGAGCTCAAAGCTCATTTTCACTTGTTGAGTTTTAAACTCTGATCAGTGGCTACTCTAGTCACAACAGCCATTATATTTCATGCATTCATGAAATGGTATGCATCATTCACATTTGCACAATCTCATTTAATCACTTTCCTATATCATCGAACCTTAGTCCGACATTCAACATTAAAGTTGAGAATCATACTTTCATTCATATGCAAATGCACTTTTAGAACACATTTAACAATCAATTACGTACACTTAGTTCATCCAATTCACATTCAATGAGCACTTCAATATTTCATCTATACAACACATTCATCGGACCTTCTATCTGGAAACCAACACAGTCAATCACATTCACACAATCATTTAGAAATCAATCAATACCAAAAAGTCAAACAAAACAACCAGTGGAATGAGACCATCTAGGTCTAATCATAGTACGCTTCAGATTAGCATTTGCTTCCAAATTTTAGGAACGCCTGAATGCGGACATTTAACCTGCACAACCCATTTACGTAAGATCACATACATCACAATTTGTATAATCATAAGTGTTTAATAATGCACATGAGTGAAATGAAATATGTACAATGCATATTCATGATAATCCCAGGTATTCTTACCTTTATTTTCATTACAAAATCATTCCATATCAAAACTCATCTAAGTATAATTTATACTTAGGTTTATGCCTTACTAAAACCATTAAAATCTCCATTCCTTTCTCATTGACTCACTTCAGAATTTTTCCAAGTCACACTTTCAGGTCTACTATTCACATTCAATCAGAAAGTGAAACTGATGTAATATGGTCATACTCTTTTCCAGAAAAGTGTTCTCCTATGTCTTATCTTTCCATTGATACCAAAATCACTCAATTTTGTTCAGTAATTTGGAAGATATGCCTAAAAAATTATCGGGTTGTTCATATTAAAAAACAGTGTACTATGCACAACTTCCATCCAGAAATTCAACATCTTAGGGGCTGAATCATAATTCTAATGTTCCATATGATTTGTATCCCTATTTCTCTAGTTTACTTCAAATAAAAAATCATCTCATTCGGACTCCTATATATCCATATATAATCAAAATACCAAAGTATGTTCAGTAAAACAACACCACTTCATACCATTCCAACAAATTCTCTCACTTTTGTTCAATCAATCTTTTCCAAATCAATTAATAATACTACCAATTTTTGTAGAGAGATATAAAAATGTCTTATAAATCTAATGGTTCAAGAATCAAGTCATTTGGACATCTAGAGAAGAAGTTATGATCAAAAGAAGCAAAAGAAGCAAGACTATTTAGTAGAAGCGAAAATCCCAAATGCACGATCGTGCTTAAGTACGAGGGTGAAAATTTCTCTATACCCCAAAGTCACCGTCGTGCTTTTTCATGACGGTGCTTTTCCATTTAACTCAAAAGTCACCGTCGTGCATATGCACGACTGTGCAATCTCACTTCTTCTTCTCCACTGATATCTCAACTTCAAAACTCCATAACTTTTGTTCCAGAACTCCAAAATTTGCAAACGTTATATCAATGGAAAGATAAAAGAAAGGTCTACAACTTTCATAAGACCATTTTATCAAAATATGCCTAAATAGGTACAGTAAATTCACTGAAATTTCAGATCAAAAACTCAACACTATTACTATTCATCCCTAGAAAATTTCTAGACTTCATTCTCTAAAATCGAACACTTCAAAATTTTATTTTAGTCATTTTCACTCCATTCCATTAAACTCATTCAGCACAAATTCACACTACCTCTAAAAATGCAAATTTAGTCACAAACCATCAAAAGCCAAAAATTCATATTCAACCTATTTATGCTCTGTCAACTTTCTACATTTCCAGCTTTCATTTTACATCTCCATGTTTCTTCTCAACCTTCATTTTTTCACTCACTACCATCTCAAACCATCATTTTACAATTGCTCTTCAACTCAAAAACCATTTCCTTGATCATCTCAAAAACTCTCACCTATTCACGTACACATACATACATATATATATACGCAGTGAAGAAACAGAGCATATCAACATATCACCATTTTATAATTTGATTTTCTACACTCATCCTAAACACCATTTCATTTATATTTCAAACTCCTTAACTTTGCTTTTTCATATCCCTCACCACTTCTTCCACTGTTAAGTGTTTCTTCTACCTTAAGAAAAACTAGAAGTTGGTTAGAGTTCACACTGAGTTATCTGTTCTTACATTGAGTTTAGGGTTTTTGGATACTTGAAGACTTTGGAATCTTTAACAAGTATTGAGAAAATCTTTTAGAGTTATGGTTTTATGAAATAAATTTGACAAATTTACTGTCACAAATTTACTGTCATTTGCATGAACATGGGGTTTACGTGTATATATTTATGAACACTGTGTTAATGGGATGAAAATATGGATATAGTGTTAGTTTAGTATTTGTTGATTTTTAGTGATCAGATGTTGTAGAAATGAGTGGTATTTAAAGAAATTTCAAGTTTATGTATTTAATTGATGCAAATCAAATATAGAAGCTTTTTAAAAAATTCACAACTTTTTTTGTATAGTTTATCCATATATATAAACAATTATAATACTTTTATTTCTATAGCTTTGTAGTAATCTAACAAAGTCAAAATAGTTGTGGCATCTGTTTTTTGCAGTTTGGATTATATCACACCTTACAACTGGAGTAATAAGGTACATAATTTAGCTCATTTTGTGTAAGAGGTGTTTATACATTAGTGTTGCTCAGTTACGCTTGGTTTTTAATAGCTCATTTTTGTGTAAAAGGTGCTTATACATTGGTGTTGCTCAGTTGCGCTTGATTATTAATAGCTCATTTTTGTGTAAAAGGTTAGTGAGATACTAATACAAGTACATGTTGCTCCTTCATGTTTATAAAGACAAGCATGTTTTGTTAGAATGAAACAAAAAGGAATCAGTGCTCCTATGAATTAGAATCTTTGTGCTTTTTATGATTATAAGTAGTTATCTGAATACAATCCCAGAAATCCATCTAATCAATTTTAAGCCTTCGACGAACTTTACCATGGTACAATTCTGTTTTTTGTACCTGAAAGTTATGTTTTTTGTATACAAATGTATTATTTTGTATCACTTTGTTTAGCAATCCTATAACATTATAATAAGGTGAATTACACCCTTTAAATGCATATTTACAATAGTGATTCTATAAGAAAAATAATTAACGTCAGATTGGATGTATTGGTTATAAGTATTAAACGAATTCTCTCTATTAGATTATCTGCATTAGGAAACCATCAATAAATTGGCTATTTTCCAAGTACTGTTAAAATTAGACAAATTATGAAAGTTATTTTATAAAATTAATTTAATTTTGCTCAAGCAAAAATTTGTATATATTTTCAATAGTAATGTCAAAATTGTTAATATATTAAAATTAATAATATGCTACATTAATCAAAAACTTCAAAATTAATATTTTATTTCTGCTTCATTTTATGATCTAAATTAATAATAATAATAATAATAATAACAACAACAA
>JAOQMP010036813.1:0-11627 GCA_027563575.1 Erythroxylum pedicellare | reverse complement strand
CGCAGACACTAGATTAATACTCTATAAAAATCCATTCCAATCATATCAAGAATTATAATGAAACATATACAAGTTCACCACTCATCAAGATTGCGATTCATAATAAGCGAATACTTAAGTTGTATATTTTAAGATTAAAGTAACGACTCACTTTATTCTTGAAAATATACTTGATTCCAGATTCATTTAATAGTGCTATTATCGATAGTCAACTACTATCATGATATCATCATTCCCTTGAAATAAACCCCTTTACTTATAGGGAGATAAATCGCAACACTACAGTTTAGACCATAATCAAGCAACCAACTTGATTATTCAACTGTGAATCCATTAATTTAGATTCTAATAATATATATGTTTACCATATATCTCTATGTATATGTATATTACTTACAAAAGAATCTTGGTACCTTATGACTAGATATATAATGCTTATTAAAACCAAACCCTTTTATTTTATTAATAATAAATATTTCCATTACAAAACTGTAACTGAAGAAGATTAAGGTACATATAAATACACTTGCTTTCTAAGGCACTATATTTGAATAACTCCAGCAATCTTTCCACCAAAACCATGTAAAATGACCAAATTGCCTTTTAATGGATAACCAAAAAGACCAAATTTCCGTTCAATGCATAACAAATTGCTCTTTAATGCATTTAATTAACCAACTTACTGAATTAAATTCCAAAGATATTCCACAACTATCTTATCATCAAATTGACCATGAAATGCTCGAATTATGGTCAATACTTATTGATTGGATGCTTAAAAATTTTTTTAAAGGGTTTTGAATCATTAATACCCATTACTTTCTAAAAAAGGCATTTGAGTCCTAAACTTTTGGAACCCCCGAAATCCATCTTATTGGAATTATTTTCGATCCATTTCATTATCATTGGACTCTACTACCTATTCAGGATAATTTTCAATATTTCAGGGTTGGGTACCCCAAAAATTACTATTCATCAAACATAAAAATTTATATTCAATGAAAGGAAAGGTTTGAGGTTTTACAATCACCCTCCTTATAAAAATTTCATCTGCAAAATTTAACTAAGCGTCATGTTCAAAACAAGTTGGGATACAATGCATGCATCTACTACTCAGGCTCCCATATAGCTTCCTCTACGGCATGATTCCTCTAGAATAATTTAACCAAAGGAATGATCGTATTGTCGCAAAGAATTTTTTTCTTTTTCTTTCCCAGTTATAACTATAAAATCTGGAATAAGGACCCCAAGAGTTTTGAAGATAGGTACCTTTAGTGCCATCGAAAAAAATTGTATCCATATTTCCATCTTCTTTACGATCAAGGATTTGTACAAGTTCCTCTTTAAAATTCAAATCTTTCTTTCGGTTCACGGGTTATGCTGTTGTTACATATGAAGGGTCTGTTAGGTAATTGCGAAGCATAGATATATGGAAAATGTTGTGAATCCTTGCGAGTTCATCTGATAGCTTCAATTGATATACCACTGACCCAATTCTTTCTATGATCTCATAAGGCCCATGTAATATAGACTTAGCTTATTGCATTTCCCAAATCGAATTACACCTTTCTAAGGGGAAATCTTAAGAAAAACTTTATCTATAATTTCAATTTCAAGATCCCTACGATGATTATTCGCATAGCTTTTCTACATATCTTGGGCTATCTTTAATTTTTCCTAAATAAATTGAATTTTATATGTTGACAACTGTACAAGCTCAGGACTTATCAGTTTCTTTTCACCTACCTCATCCCAACATACTGGTGTTCTGAATTCTCTTCCATAAAGTTCCCCAAAAGCGATAAGGCCGATACTTGCTTAATAACTAGCATTTCATGCAAACTCTGTCAGTGGTAGGTGCATGTCCCAATTCTCCTTGAACTATATAACATAGGATCTAAGCATATCTTTAAGTTTCTGGATAGTCCTCTGTAACTGTCCATTCGTTTGGGGGTGAAAGGTAGTGCCAAACTTCAAGCGTGTACCTAAGGCTTTCTATAAACTAGACCATAATATTAATGTAAACCTAGGATCATGGTATAAGAAAATAAGATCGCCATACTATAGAGTCTCACTATCTCATCCATATACAGTTGGGCTAACTTGTTTAAGGGATAATCATTCTTGATTGGAAGGAAATGTGTGGACTTTGTTAACATGTCCACTATCGCCCATATAACATCGTGCCCCTTCTGAATATGTGGAAGTCATACTACGAAGTCCATAGTGATCTTCTCCCACTTCGATTCTGGGATAAGGAGGGGGTGTATTAATCTTGTAGGTTTCTAATGTTTAGCTTTTACTAACTTATAGGTTAGACACTTAGAAACAAACTCTGCTATTACCTTCTTCATCCATCTCTACCAATAGTGTTCTTTGATAGTGTGGTACATTTTCGTGCTACCTGGATGCATAACATAACTTGAGGAGTGAGCTTCCTCTAAGATCTGTTTCTTTAAGTCTCCTACATTTGGTACACATAATTGACATGTGCTTAATTGATTGTATAATTATTCCATATCACTTAGAAATTGCTGATATGAAATTGCTTAAGACATTCACTTTAGTTCATATATGGTTTTAGGTACGATTCAAAATTAAAGTGGCTAAAGTGAGTTGAAAGCAACATATTTGAGTTATTCTCTGGAGAATCACAATCCTTTGTTTTCATAGAGCAAGAATGAGAAATATTGGAGCAAGTAAAGATAAGAAAATCAAGATGATAAAGCAACATTGCTCACAATATGTTCCGTAAAAGTTTCGCAGCCATGAGTGCATGGATTATTTAAGACTATAGTCCATGTATAAAGCAAAGGTGCGTTATATGATACAACTATAGCAAGTGGGGTTGGGGGCATCATCGAAACCTCCTTTTGCTCTATTATGTGATAGCTGCACTTAGTGAATAGTGACTAGAGAAGAAAATAAATGGCAGCTGGAATGGGATAATGACAAACATGTGTGGAGTGGGCCTGTACTTCAAATTAGAATAAAACACTTATAGCCATGAATTAATTTGGCATGGCCATGAGAATGAACTCATGACCATATCAAATTATTGCACAACCATAAGCATTAACTCACAGCTGTACAATATAACTATATAGGCATGAGTCAGTCCCATGACCACGCAATGTTAAGTGACGGGTTTGACACATAATCACACCTGTGATAGCCCCATATGCCATTGTGAGGCCTTAAGATGCCACCTCACCAAATTTTTTAACCAAGAATTTTAATATATATCGATGGTGTGATGTCTCAAAGTTTTCATGAAAGAATATGGGTATTTTTGGCTAGGAAAAAAGGAAAGGAGCTCTCGGAAGATTGAATAAGAGAGAGTGATGAAGCTCACACATATAAGGAGACCCATGGAGGGGTAGCTTTCTCAACCCCAATTCATAGGTGACATCGACACTAACGACTTGGTTAAATGCATTTCTCCTTGTATTTGTTGTTTTCTTTCTCTCTTTAGAAATTTATTATGTTATTTGATGTGTATGGATTTGGGTATTGTGAAAATACAGATTTAATGTGTTCATTGGATCATTTTATTACAAACCCATTGCTAGAATATTCAATGTAATATGTAATTGTTATGTTGAAATTTAGTTGTAGCAACTAATGGTTTGTAATCATTAGGGATAACATAACCTAGGTTAAATAATCCGAGCTTGTGTGATTATTTCTTAGATTGGTCTATTTTTCTCATTCATAAGGTAGTTGTTTGATTAAATCCAAAGAGCATCTCCTAGGTTATCCAATAGTTAGAGTAAATTAACAAGCTCTTCTTAATTAACTATAACTTAAGGAAAAAATGGGATTAAAAGAGCTTGTTGTTAATCTATGACCATTAGTTCAAATAAAGATGTGAAGACAACAATTCAATGAAATATGTTTAATTAGGTATCAGACTAGATTGAACCAAAGAACTAGGTTCTAAATTAATTCCCTACTTTCATCATTATTCGCATTTTTTTCTTTAATTTGCTTTTGTTAGTTTAGTTTCATTTTATTTTCTTATTTTAAACCAAACCAAAGCCCAAAAAAAAACCTAAATACCAATTAATTTCATTTCAAAAGCTAACCGAACAAACTCTATAGGATTGACCTAAACTCACCATTGTTATATTAGTAGTCTAGTTTATTTTGTGTAATGTTACTGTGCACTATCAATTTTTGTGCTATTGTTGGGGAGTGTGGTGTTTAGGTTTTGTTCTTGATTTTAATTGGTGTTTTGTAGATATTTGTTTGTAATTAGTTTCTTTGCATTTATTTCATGATCGTTTCATTTTTTGTGTGTTTGTGATAACAAAAATTACATGGACGAAAATAATTTCTTTTATAACCACCCATATTTTGAATCTTATAACCATGCTTGGAGTGATAATACAAAGTTTAGTTATGGAGGGGATGATCATCAAAATTACTTCCGTGATAGTTTGCAAGATGCAAGCAATTCCCGTTTTGACCATAAGTTTCTTATCATGATTCAAGTACATCTTTGGATGATATGCTTAATATTATGATTGCTAACAATACCTAACTTCAATAAAGTGAATAGTGGTTCTAATAGGATGTAGGGCAATTTTTCTAGGAACAAGGGCCAATATCCAAGATTTGGAAAACTAATAAAACTCAGGTACATTTTTAAAGGAATTAGTTAATGTTTATATTGCTAATATTTTGGAATTTCAACAAGAAGAGATGTCATTCCAGCAAAACACAAATTTTAGAATCCAAAAATTGGCAAGTCAAATGAGTCTGTTGGCAGAAGCTCTTGATCGCCTAGCATCAGTAGGCAAAGAAATGCAACCATATCAAACCGAGGTGTACCCAAGGGATGTTAGTGTAGAGGCCTTACAGAGTGATAAGGAGCTTGAGAATTTTGAGAGCCATACTCAAGGAATTACTTGTAAAGAAGAAGTTGAGGAGTTCGAAGCAAAAAAGATACATTTTTTAACTCAGAGGTAAATACTAAGTTCCAATTTTTTATATGAAAGAATCTTTACCTTTGCCTAGCATGTTAGAGAAATTAAACAAATAGGAACAAGGTGAAGAGACATTCGAGATATTCAAAGAGTGCAGGGACACAATAAAAATTAAGAATTTGAGGATAGGGCATATGCGAAATATGAAGGATTATCAACCAAAGCCCTATCATAAACCACCTCACGTAGGGATAGCTCAAACTGTGATACCTGAAGACCATAATTTTATCACATGAGGAAAACATACAATCGAGCTAGTGACCCTAAACAAAGGCACTTCTTGGGAGGCAACCTAAGGGAAGTAAATTTCCTTTCTTTAAATTTTTGAGTTTAGTTCTTATATGCATGTGTGTTTTTATGTTTCTTTATTTCCTACTTGTTTTAAATTTTCAAAAAAAAGAGAGAGAATAAAACAAACAAACAAACATTTTCTCATTTTCTATTGCTTCTAGGATTATATAGTCAAGAGTAGTGAATGAATTGACTAGAGAATTTCAACGCAACTTGAGCATGTACTTTTACTTTTGTGATTGGTCGATGTGCATTATCTTTAAAAGAGTAGTGATTAGTGGTAAATAAAGCCAGTGATAATTTGAGCTTTATTAGACTAACACATCTATATTAGTCTCATTGTCTTTGTTTATGTGTGACCTTCAGGACATGCATATACTAACTTTTCCTTGTTCTATTTGAGACCACATTTTTATCACGTGCATTAACATGGAGATGATTAGGCATTTTTTGCTTTTCTGAACTACATTAGTCAAATAGCCTAACCTATTGACATGATTTCTCACTTGATAAGCCCCCTTGAGTTTTATTAACCTTTTCTTTATGTATTAACCACATTATGTTCTTTAACCTTAACTAGATGTCCTTCCCAAGCCTTAAAGCAACGTATGTTGATTGTTGAGTTTGTAGATATACAAAAGTATAAGTGTATGAGGTGTACATATGTGTGGGTTGGTTATGATTTTAAGATGCTATTTTATATCTTATCATCGAAATTCCCATGTTGGTGTAGTTTATTTTAATTTCTATAAGAGAATAAAAAACATAACAAAATCAAAGAAAATAAAACAAAACAAAAAGAAAGAAAGAAAAGAAAAGAAACAGAAGAAAAATGTTTAAATAAATGTATCTACGAGGAAGTGCATATGTGTTGAAATTTTTTTTATGATTAATGCATCCTCCTCAAGTTGCAATGTATGGGTTACTTGAGTATATTGAATATGAGGTATATTTTGTCTTGGAAGGTTCACTCATTATAGTTTCAATATAGTGTTGTCATCAATCTCTATGAGTGATCCCTTTTGATTCGTTATGCTTTATATGGTTTGTGTGTTGCAAAATAATTGTTACATTCGTCATAGCTGATGGTACTTGGGTTTTGAATGAATGTTAACTTGTGTACTTGATATACTATTGAGTGTTACTTTTGTTTCACTAGCTTTGATGGCTTTCATGCTACTTTACCCAAATACATCTCACCTTACCTTTGCCCAAATTACAACCTTGAAAATTCCTTTCATTCATGATTGTGCATATGAATTTTAGTGGTGGAGAAATGAAATGATATGTAAAATTGTGGAATGTCATGATCATGAACGGTATTAAGTGTTCCTATAGATATATCTTCGTTAAACACATTTTCCAAGTTTACCATTAGATTGCATAGTTTTTTAAAGGTATTAATGTTGATTGATCATGAGTAAAAGCTTGGAATTTTAAATTCTTGTTATGATTTTTGAACGGCATTCATGTTTGTTTATGATTATATATTCTTCAAAATATGGGAATTGAGTAAATGATTTTAGGATTATGAGCTTAATTTTGATGTTTTGTCCGAGAATAGTCGAAAGTGAAGTGTACGGAAAATTAACATGAGCTTAATTATGTGACAGCTGTACTTAGTGAACAACAACTAGAGAAGAAAATAAAGGGTAACTGGAATGGGATAAAAACAAACATGTGTGGAGTGGGGTTACACTTCAGTTGGAGAATAAAACACTCACAATCATGAATTAATTTGGCATGGAGATGCCAAATTATTGCACAGTTATGAGTATTAACTCATATATGTGCAACATAATTGTATGGGCATAAGTCCCTTTCATGCCTATGAAATGTTAAGTCAAGGGTGTGACATATAGTCACACTTATGATAGCCCCATATATCACCATGAGGCCTTATGATGCCACCTCACCCAATTTTTTAATCTAGTGTTTTAATATATAAAAAGGGTGTGACGAGACAAAGTTTTCATGAAAGAATAAGTTCATTTTTGGATGGGACAAAATAGGAGAGGAGCTCTAAGGAGACAAAAGAAGAAAGGATAATGAAGCTTTTACATATGGAGAGACCAATGGAAGGGTAGCTTTCCTGATACCAATTTAGAGGTGACATCGATGCCGACAATCCGATTAACTATATTTCTCCTCGTACTTGCTATTTTCTCTCTCTTTAGAAATTGATTATGTTATCTAATGTGTATGGATTTGGGTATTGTGAAAAGATGATTTTAATGCTTTCGTTGCATCGTTTTATTACAAACCCATTGCTAAAATTGTAGCATCCCACTCTTATAGTGCATATCCCCAAACATAAGATGGTATTCAATAACATATTTGATGAGAGTAGTATGCTAGAACAGTCAGTCAATCAAACTCATTAGAAAATTTTCAAAACAATGCACCCTTATACAAAAAATCAATATCAATTTCGGTCCATTTTATTCAAAAAAACATTTTTCAATCACAAGTGTCACAACCATTATATATATCATTGGAATTTCAGTAGTCACTTGGGCCCATTACAAATAGAAAACATTTTAGTCATTACATTATAAAATCATTCATATACACATTGTACAGTATTTGTGACCACACACTTTGACAAAAATCAATGAAATACTTATGTAGGTGCGAACTGATCCCTACCTCTATCTCGTACTCAAATGCAGTGGCTTGACTCCAATTTATCTACCTAGAGATCTTCTCTAAACCTGAAAAATTATGTTACAATTTTGGGGCGAGTTTTGCGTACTCAGTAAGTGGACCATCCTCGATGGCTCTCTCATATCACATAACACACATTGTTTATGAAATCAAGTAAGTCACATCATTTCACTAATAATCAAATAGCATCATGTATCACATTGATCACTTATTTCATGTTTCAAAGTAGTAATATAGTTCATTTTAGTCATTCAAAACATACATATCAATGTGATATGAAATGCTCATAAGACTCACTTCTAATTGTTATTGTTGTGACTGAGTGCCTTTTTACTGGCCCATATCCCTTATGGATACCTAGCTGCCCCATATTCCTTATGGATACTGAGTTGTATCGGATAATGTCCCATATCCCTTAATGGATACCGAGTACATTCACACTAGAGCCAGAGGCTCTTATCAAATTCTAAGCTTTAAGATCTTTATACTGGAGACTCTGGTCAGAACTGCCTTTATCTTTTATGCGTTCATGTAATGGAATGCATCACATTTATCTAGTCAATCAAAAGTGCTCAATGTTATACAGTAATATTCACTTTCACATTCTTGTTCACATTTGTCATCATACCTTAGTCTAGCATTCAACAATTAAGTTGAGTATTATATATTTCGTCAAGTTCACATATAAGAAGCACTTCTAATGATTTTGCATACATCAAACACCTCGAACATTTAATGTCTGGAATCATTATAATCACATTCACATTGCCTATCAATCATATCAGTAGTCATTTCATCCAAAGCTTAAAATAAAACAATAATGAAATGAGGCCATCTAGGACGACTCATAATACGCTCTAGATTAGCATTAGCTTCCATGATTTAGAAACATCTTGATGTGGATGTTTCATCCTTCACATCAACATCATGTGATACACATTTACATACATTAATAATTACACAATCTCATGAACACTCAATCATATGCTTAAGTATATGTGTTATGTATAATGCATGCTCAATGACAATCCCGAGTATATCATCTGAATTCACATCTTATGCTCATTCTTATTTCATAATTCATATATGTCTAGTTGAACTTAGGTTTACACTTCATTTGTACATGATCATTCTAAGTTCACCATTCAATCTTTATCATTTGTATGTGCCTACCTCATTCTTAAGCTTACACCTCAAGAACACTTGGTTATTCTAATATCATAACTTAATTTCGCATCATTCTTTTTCTAACATTATATGCTCTCATAACACCCAATTCTCATTCTCATTTACTCAACTCCTTTAAATCATAACTATAATCATATGAACATCTTCATTCCCATTATACTTATGCCTTTGGCACTTTTATATCATCCATTCATTCACGAAGTTATAACCCTAATTATCACGTTAAACATATCACATATTAGTCACTTAATCCAAGCATCATTCTAGGTTCATTCCAAGTCCCATTTAATCCTTCATTAAGACCAATTGACCCATGAATGGCTGTTAGGTAGATATCCATGTCCGTTAAGCAGACTTTTACGGGTCTCTTACAGAAACTTGAACTTTTAACCATCTAGACCTCAAAATCTATTCTAAGGGTCTTCATAGAAGTTGTAGATATCGAAGTCCTCTTTCTAAGACTACTTGAACGAACTCAATCTGAGTTCTACTAGAAATTTTATGCCTCTTGCCGCAAAGTATATCCAATTGTATTTATATTTTCTAGATTTCTAACTCTTTACTAACTACGTTCGACACCTTATGCTTGCTCTATCATTTCTAGTTCAATTACTCATCATTTCCTCATTATTCTAACTCCATTTCAACTCATTACCATCCATAAACAAATTATAGTCCATGATTGATCATGGACACTAATAATGGAACATACACATAAATACATTCATCATCAACTTTCGACACATATTCATCTTCATTTCCACTTTCATTTACTCCTAACTATCACCTTAATTCATCTCATTTCTAGAACATAACTCAACATCTTGGTTAACATAACTTTCACTTTCATTATATCCTTAATTTACAACTCATAACATTTACATAACAACTCATCACTCATAGTTTTCATACTCTTAAAACAGAACATAAACACATGCATTCATCCATCAATTTTCTACACCCAGTACTCAATTTCAAGTCAAAATTCAAAACTCTTAAAGACATAATTCAAATTTGATGTCTTCATGAAAAATGTATCCATATGTTTAAAATTTAATCCAGATCAAAAATCATCTCATTTGGATATCTACAAAACAAGTTATGGCTAAATCACAAATGCATAATTAGTGGAAAAATGTTATAGCTAACTTTTCTCCAACACCCTTTAAATACCATTTACTCAATTAATCCAACATTATATCATTCCATAATCTATTACCGTCAAAACACCAAAGAAAAATGTGAATCTACCCACATTTTGCATTCACGTTTTTTCATGAACCCATCCTCATTTTGTGATCATTTAACTTTTATCTATCATCGAAACATGTTTCATTCATCAAATAAAGAAGAGTGATGCTTATACTTATTTATCCATGGCTTCTTCAAGAGTCTCCAAGAGCACTAGCCGCCAAGCATCATACGATTACCAACTTTTAGGGTGAAATGGGTTGGGTGTTTTAGCAACCAGAAGAAGATGACAATAAATCTTGAAGAAACAAAGTGAAAAAGTTGAATAAAAGTCAACATGATGAGTGTGAGAGTGAGGTGTCGTGAGTGAAAAAGAAAGCACATAAAGAAGAAAGAAAATGAAGAAGGTGGAGAAATGAAGCATGTCTCATAAAAGAAAGGTGAAAGAACATAATGTGGGTCTTTCACTTAATGAATTTCGTAATTTAAAACAAGTGGTGTGGCGCCACCTGCCACATGTCACTTTCTTAAGGGATCTTCTTGGTCTTTTGATCTACTAGTCCATTTGTCTCCAATTTCTACTCCAGTTATCTCCAAATTTTTAATGACATATTCATTAAATCCTAAAGTCAATTATATAAATTTCCATTGCTATTTGACTTTTATTTCTACTATTATTCATCAATTGTTCTAGCACTTGGTACTTTTCAAAGTCCAAAAATACCCTTACTTTCAGAAAATTCTCATATTTTACCAAAAATTCTAATTCACTACTTATACACTCTACCTCAATTTTTAAGACAAATAATCCATAATTTGGATTATAGACGCATTAAAAAAACATTTATACCCAAAAAATGTCAAATGTGTGCAATCCATTATAATGTGTGCAATAATCAAGTTCACATATGTATGCTAACATTATGCATGAGCTTGAAAAGCATTTTTCTAATCTCCCATTATTATTTCTCAATTACACAAATCTAGGATTCTAACCCTTAGTATGGAAATGGGGTGTTACAATTTGTCGCCCTTAATAAATTTTGTCCTCGAAATTGTTATATGATTGATTAAAAAGGCAGGGGTTTGTTTCCTCATTTGCTCCTTCGTTTCCCATTTAAATGTCATCACTTTAATAATTTCTTTCTCTTGATTATAGTTAATGTAATCAATCGATCTTTTAATTACTTATTCAGAGACCACTCTCTCTTAACTATTTCCTCAATCTACTTCAGTTTACTCATAATTTCACTTCTGGTATCAATAACACATATATCGAATCATAATGATATTTCTTAA
>JAOQMP010036794.1:0-11628 GCA_027563575.1 Erythroxylum pedicellare | reverse complement strand
AATGAAAGTTAGAAATGCAGAAAGTTGACAGAGCATGAATAGGTTGAATATGAATTTTTGGCTTTTGATGATTTTTTATTTTTACTTGTATATTTTAGAGTAGTATGAATTTATGGTGAATGAGTTGTTTGAAATGGAGTAGAAAAACTATAAATAAAAATTTGAAGAGTTCGATTTTAGAGAATGAAATCTGGAAATTTTCTAGGAATAAATAGTAATAGCTTTGAGTTTTTGATCTGAACTTCGGTGAATTTACTGTACTGATCTATACAGATTTTGATAAAATTCTTCATTGTAGATCTTTCTTTAAGCTTTCCAGTGATATAAAGTTTGTAATTTTTGGAGTTTTGGATCAAAAGTTTTGGAAGCTGGAAGTTGGGTATGCGACTGGGATTGAAGGGTGAAAGTCACCATCGTGCAAATGCAATATAGTGACTTTGGTGACTTATAAGTAAATGTCACTATCATGCAAATGCACGAGAGAGACTTTGGAGGTTGAATATTGCGCGATAGCGACTTTAGAGGTTGAAGTTTTCAGAGCTGATGAACATCTGATGGGATTTTGGCTATAACTTCTTCATATGATGTACAAATGAATTGATTCTTGAACCAATGGATTCATAACACATTTTTCTATCCCTCCATAAAATTTTTTTATCATTATGAATTTAATTGAGAAAGATTGATCGAATCAAAATGTGAAATCTGTTGGAATAGTGAAATAGGATTTTCTTCCTGAACACCCTTCAGTAGTTTGATTATATCTGGATCTATAGGATTCCAAATGAGACACTTTTTAATTTAGAGTAAACTAGAGATATAGGCCTACAAAGTTTTTTAGAATTCTAATTTTTATTCATTCTATAAGATATTGAATTTCTGGATGGAAGTTGTATATAGTACATTATTTTTGAATGTGAACAACCCGATAATGTTTGAGGTATATCTTCCAAATTACTCAACCAAATTCAGTGATTTTAGTATAAATGGAAAGATAAAACATAGAGAAACACTTTTATAGAAGACAGTATGAACAAATTAAATCATTTTCATTTTTTTATTGAATGTGATTAGTAGCCCGAAAGTGTGACTTGGAAAAATTCTGAAGTGAGTCAATGAGCAAGGAATGGAGATTTTAATGGTTTTAGTGAGGGATAAACCTACGTATAAATTATACTTAGATGAATTTTGATATGGGAATGATTTTGTAATGAATTAAAGGAAATATACCCAGAATTGTCATAAACCTACATTGTATATAGTCCATATACACATGTATGTATAAATGAATGCTTATAATTGTGCAAAGTTATTAATGTGTGTGCAACGTTCGTATTGCATAATTGTGATGTGCAGGATAAACATTCGCATTCAGAAGTTTCCAAAATTTGGAAGCAAATGATAAACTGGAGCGTATTGTGAGTAGATCGAGATGGTCTCATTTCATTGTTTGTTCTATTTTGAATTTTGTATTGATTGTCTATTGAAATGGTACTTGTATGTGAATGAGATGAAATAAGTGTGCATAATTTTGATTGTTAAATGTGTTCTGAAAGTACATTTGCATGTAAGTGAAAATATGTTGAATGTCGGACTAAGGTCTGATGATATGGGAATGTCATTGAACGAGAGCATGCAAATGTGAATGATACATTCCATTCATGAATGCATGAATCATAATGGTTATTGTGACCATAGTAGCCACCAATCAGAGTTTAAAGCTCAACGAGTGAAAATGACCTTCGAGCTCAAAAGTGAATTAGAGCCTTAGGCTCAACGTTTAATGAGCCCTGTATCCCCCAAACGGATAAAGGACAGTTATCAATGAGCCCTAGATGGGAAAGTTTTAGGCACTCGGTCACAACAAGGTAACAAATAGAAAGTGGGTCTTATGTACACTGCATATGCATAATATGAATGATTATATCTATTAAATGTGAAGTGTGAAACGTTGTGAATATGATTGTGTGTTATGTAACTGGGCGAGCCATCGATGATGGTCATTCATTGAGTTCTCAAAACTCACCCAAAATTTGCAATTATTTTACAGGCTTGAAGAGTATCCCATTAGACAAACGGGAGTATACCTACGACATGCAAGTAAGAGATAGAGGTCGGTATCAGTTAGCGTCTGCATTAGTATTCTTTTATTTTGTATCAAATTAAGTCTTCTGAAGTTATTGTAACTTGTGTATTTGAATATTTCTATTTTGAAATAGATTTCCAAATCGGAAATGTTTGTATATGGTTTTTATAATGTAATGAATTTTTGACAAGTACTTTGTATTTGTAACGGGCCCAAATGACTATTGAAATTTTTTATGATTGTATTGCTATGATTGAAAATGTTTATGAAATAAAGTAGGCCCGTTTTGGTTATCGATTTCTGCACTTTAAGTTTATGGTTTCAAAAAAAATTTTACACCGAGTTTTGACTGATCGAATGTTCTAGCACGCCACCCTCGCGGGGCACAGACTCGGATATCCCTCAAGATGTCGGGCACGTGTCTTGTGCGAGTGGGATGTTACAAAATTTAGGCAAGTTAGAGTCAAATACGAGAGTTTTGGCACTTTTGGGAGAATATGATTCTAATAAAGAACACAGATAACATTGACATGAGTTTATTCCTTGTTAGCTAATAATGCATTCTATTTCTTTAAGCATTGATTACATGAATAACACAATCCAAACATAGGCTCGTGTTTATACCTTCAAGACTTATGTACTTAGGATAAATTGTAACACCCCGTGTTAGGGGTTAGAAAATTAAGGAATTTCAGTGCACTGTATGCTTTGCATAATTGAGTATTCGCTAATAAGTGCATATGTATTTTTGACATATACAAATAATTGTACATGTATGCATTGACAATTTTAGATATAATTGGTTTTAAAACTTAATTTAATATGAGAGTTGTGGTTTCTAGGTGTCAAAAAAGTATCTGGAGAATGTTATTATCATTTCGGTATTTTTGGGAATTTTAGAAATTTTTCTGGAAATTTTGGGATATTAAGAAAATTAGAAAAATGGCATATTGACATGTAGCACTTCTATTTGGGTGACAAGTGGCTCACATGCAATGAAGCCATGTCAATGGATTAAAAATACACGTAAGCATGTGTTTGAAAGGTAAACATTTCTATAGCTCTAGGGTGGTACTTCGGTTTGGCTTTGTTCTTTATCAATACCGAAAACTCTCTCCTAAAGTCTTCATCACAAAATAGCTTGTTGAATTGGTTGCATGTGATTTTGAAGAGCTAGAGTTTAAACTCTTAAGTACCATATGGTTGTTATGATTTGTGTACTAAATTATTCATCACGTAGTTAATAATTCGGTGGTTATACATTGAAGACACTTAATAGCTAAAGCATGAACGATAATTTTAGGTAGATTGCATGTTTTGCTTCTATATATGTGATGATTGGTCTATTATAAGATTAAATTGAATTAGTTTTTAAGTTTGGAAAATCATTGAAACCGTGATTAGAAAGAGTACAAAAAATGCATGAATGTTGATTTATAAACATACTCTGTTTTTTGTTGTTATCATATAAGAATCTGTTGAGTGTCTATAGAAATGAATTGAAATGAGTTTATGATAAGGAATGAGGATTAGATAATATTGAGATGCAGAAATGATTTAAATGAAGTGTAAAAAAAATTTGATGAAGATGCAAGAGAAAGAAAGTGTAGAAAAGTTGGTAAATTGTGTGAATGAGATTCAGATCTTTAATGGTTGTGTGTAATCTGGAAATTTGAATTTGTTATGTGTTGTGGAGTTGAAATGGAAGTAGGAAGGACAATTAATGCATCAAACGTATTGTATTAGAAGAAGTGAATTTGGGAAGATTATGAGTGAGAGTGATGTTAGAATAGATGTAGGATTAGAATAGATGTAGGAACCATTGGAGATGCTTTGGAGAGTGTAGTTTGTGATTTAGAACTTTTGGTGATGTGAGGAAGACCTTGTAGAAATCCCTTCATCTGATTCGTCTTATACTGAGTCCCTTCGTCTGATTTATCTTAGACTGAGTCCCTTCGTCTGATTTATCTTAGACTGAATCCCTTCGTCTCATTCATCTTAGATTGAATCCCTTCGTCTGATTCATCTTAGACTAACTCCCTTCGTCTAATTCATCTTAGACTGAATCCCTTCTTAAAATTCATCTTAGACAGGCTCCCTTCGTCTGATTCATCTTACACTGAATCACTTCATCTAATCCATCTACACTTTTGGAAATTCAAGATTTTTGACCCTCTAGATGGCAAAATATGTCTTTAATGTCTTCATGAAAGATGTATATCTCGAAGTCCTCTTCAAAATTTCCCTAAAACAACTATAATCTGATATCTCTAATGAAAATTATATCAATTGTCCCATGATAGGTACAATATAATTGAGGACATAAACATGTTTGATTCTTTCGGCCATAACTTTGATGTCCGACCTCCAAATGACACCAGACTTGAACCAATAGATTCCTAAAACATTTTTATACCACTAAATAAAAATTAGTATCCTTATTAATTGGATTTGAAAATATTGATTGAATCAAAGTTAGGGAATCTGTTGGAATAGTATGAACTGGAATATTTTACTAAATATACTTCGGTATTTTGCCTATATCTTGATATATAAAGCTCAGAATGGGATTATTCTTGATTTCCATTAACCTAGAGACATAGGGACACAAATCTTATGAAGAGATTAAATTCTAATTCTGCCTCTAAAAATTTCGGAACCTGATTGAAATTTGAGATAAGAATTTTGTTAAAGCTTAAGTATAGTCTGAGATCTTTTGAGTATAACTTTAAACATAATGAGCCAAATGAAATGATCTTAGTTTCATTAGAAACTTAAGGCATGGAAGAACAACTTTCCAGAAGGAAGTTTTATCAAATTAGCTCATCTTCCAGATGAGAATAATTAAGCAATGTTGACCCAAAAGTTGGTTGTGAGATAAATCTAGATTGAGAAATTGAGTATGGTTTCATATGATTGATAATGTGACAAGATTCAACGATCAGAAACCCAAAATTTGTCATGAACATGCATGATACATATTTAATATACATGAATGTGCATAAACAATTTCATAATCATGAACAATAGTGATATGTGTTTGTAGTAAATGTTATAGAGGAATGTATAGAGCGACCACTTCTAGATATTGTCGAGACTTTGAGGTAATAACCAATAAGGGAGCTTTTGTAAGTAACTTATGTGGTCAATTTTGTAAGTAATTTAGTAAGCAATTTTTTATAGTTTTGCTTTGATTGTTTTGTTTGCTACTGATTTGGAACATTGAATGATTTGCAAAACTGTAAGAATGTGATATGCTTGAATACATGGTATGAAAACAATTATTGATAGGTGAATTGAATTTCAGACATTTCTATTTTTGAATCTGTTAAGTCCTAGTTATGGGTAAATATGCATGCCTGGAAGGCTTTGCAGCTACTTCTATGACACTCCAGTGTTTGACACTTTGGTGTCTTCTGTTAATGGTGCTTCAATGTCTTCTGTTATTAACACTTCGATGTTGAGACTTTAGTCTCTTCTGCATAAGTTCCGTTACCCGCTTTTGTAAATAGATTTAGCAGTCATCTGATTTTATATTCTGATATCTGTTTGATTATGACATAAACTAAATTGTGTTCTGATTCTGAAGGGTTTATACCCTCTTATGTTATGTAGTTCTTTTAATTATAAAATATGTTCTGAAATGCATTATGTCTGATTTATTGTTAAAGTAATTTTTTAATATAAATTAGTTATTACTCACTAAGCTATATGCTTAGGACGGTGGATTTGCCTCGTGTAAGTTCAAAGTGAGGATTATAAAGATTGGGACGAATCAACTACAATGGCCAATGAAGTTTGAGTCTCATTTTGACAAAAATGTATTTTGAGTTTATTTTGACTTATATATAAAGTCTATGACTCTGAATTGTTCTAAGTTTTTGTAATAACTATTTTCCGGCTGATTTTCAGTTTGAAACAAGTTTGTTTTAAGTTTAGCATATAATATGATGTATATTTGTTCTGAATTGCTTCTAATGGAAGATTTTAAATGTTATGCTTCCGTGAAATGTTTTAGTTTGTTTGTATTGTCTTGTGTGACACTCACCTATCCTCCCAGGGGGTATTTGGGTATGACACTTTTTAGTATCAGAGCATGGTTTAGGTGATTCTGGTTTAACTAGTGCTTAACTATTACTTTTATTTGAGTGTGCAAGTTATGTCTGGCTTAATGTGATTATTCTATGTTTTGATTTTAGAATTTAAGATGGAAGGATCATGTAATGCTGTTTACGAAGTTATTGAGAGCAATCATCTGGAGCAAACTCATCCATCAATATCTGGATCCTCTGGGCTCAATTGAGGTGAAGCTGAGGTGCTAGCTCCTTCTCCAGCTTATGGAGAGGCTTTATTTAAGCTGTCCCAGGATATGATGACGTTACTGCATCGTATGACTGTACCCAAGGATCCAATTGATCAGCTGTGGAAGTACGGAGTGGAGAAATTTACTGGGACATCTCTGGAGGAATATGAAAGGGCTGAGTTCTGGATTGAGAAGGTGAATAGAGTGTTAGATGAGATCAGTTGTCTAGTAAAGCAGATGGTGCACTGTGCTGTCTCCCTTCTACAGGGAGCAACTTATAAATGGTGGAAGTTTGTTATGAGGAATCCGCAACTACCTGTGCCCCTGACTTGGGATTACTTTGCCCAAGAATTTAAAGCTAGGTATATGAAAGAGGCTTACAGAAAGGATAAGTGGAAGCAATTTCTGAATTTGAAACAGAGCAATTTGTTAGTTGTTGAGTATGATCAGGAGTTCAACCGACTCTATACGTATGCCCCTAAATCTGTGCTTACTAAGTAGTTACGATGTCATCAGTTCAAGGATGGATTGCATGACTCCATCAAGGAGCATCTGACAGCATTTACTCTGTTGCAACAAGTGACTTACCATCATTTAGTACAAGATGCTATGAAGATTAAGAGGCATAAGACGATCAGAAGAGAAAGAAGTCAGCAGAGGGGCTTTGTTAGAGGAGGTCAATCCTCGGGCAAACGAAGTAGGGAAGGTACTTCTTCCACACCAGAAGTTACTTAGAGATCTGTAGCTCGGAGAAGGTCATAAAATTATCCCTCAAGGACTGCTTCTGGTAGGGGGTCGTTTGGAGGCCAAGGTTTTAATCCCACGGAGTGCCCTGATTGTTCTGTGCATCATTGGGGTGTTTGCAGGAGGGCGACAGGAGCATGTTTTTGTTATGGCAATACTGAGCATCTGATAGCGAGTTACCCTATCAGATAGGCTCAGACATCACAAGCCAATAGAGAGGTTTCCAAGTAACTGCTAGGAATAGAGGATGAGGTAGAGGTCGAGGAGGATATAATCAGAACAGAACTAATCTAAGTTCCCACTCAGAAACTGTGAATCGACCAGTTGTGCCTTCTACTTCAGCTCGAGCTTATGCACTAAATGCTCGTGAGGATCAGGACGCACCAGACGTCATTGCTAGTATTGCTTCTCTCTTTAATTCTAAAATGCATGCATTAATTGACCCTGGATCCACTCATTCTCATATCTATGGGGGAGAAATGTTTGATAAGGAAATGCCCATAGATCAGTTAAAGTATGACATACATGTAACCAGTCCTCTGGGTAGTCATGTGTTGGTCAGTTGTGTGTATAAGAACTGTCCTATTATGATCCAAGGAAATGAGTACATAGTAGACCTTTTAATGAATTTGATTTGATTCTGGGTATAGATTGGTTGTCCAAACACTAGGCAGTAGTAGATTGTGGTGCAAAAATAGTTATACTTAAGAAGCTAAATCAGTCTACAATAGTATTGCATGGCATCTGCACTAGTTCATTAGCCAATGTGGTATCTATTATGCAAGCCCGAAAACTCCACAGGAAGGGATGTGAAGCTTATCTAGCTTTTGTGTTTGATTCTAAGAAGGAGGGTGATAAATTGCTAGATATTCCTATGGTGAATAAGTTTCCAGAAGTGTTTCCGGAGGAATTGTCTGGACTCCCTCCCGAAAGAGATGTGGAGTTATCTATTGAAGTGATGCCTGGCACTACTCCTATATCTAGAGCACCGTACAAAATGGCTTTGACTAAATTGAAGGAGTTGAAGGTGCAGTTATAAGAGCTTCTGGATAAAGGGTTTATTCGACTTAGTGTATCACTATGGGGAGCACCAGTCCTGTTTGTTAAGAAGAAGGATGGTACACTGCGGATGTGCATCGATTACAGGCAATTGAATAGAGTCACAGTGAAGAACAAGTATCCGTTGCTAAGGATTGAAGACCTATTTTGTAGCACCCCAGTCCTGTAAAACATGTACCCGACATCCTGCGTGATATCCAAGTCCGTGCCCCGTGAGGATGATGTGCTAGAACACTCAATCAGTCAAAACTCAGTACAAAATTTTTTTTCAAACCAAAAACATAGTATACGGAAATCAATTATCAAATAGGGCCCACTTTATTCCATAAACATTTTTCAAATCATCATAATTTTGTTAATCTCTAGGGCCCATTCCAAAAACAAAATGCTCACAATCATAATGTCAATACAACATGTTTACATTCGCATACACATTGTACAATAATTTCATAATACATTCCTTAATACAAAATCTGTGGAAACTACAATTCAGTACAAAAATAAAGAAATAAAATGCAAAAGCCAACTGAGCCTGACTTATATTCCTCACTTGAATGTTGTAGGGATACTCCCATTTGCCTAACGGGGTATTCTTCTGATCCTGAAAAATATTGCAAATTTTGGGTGAGTTTTGCGAACTTCGTGAGTGACCATCATCGATGGCTCACCCAGTCATATAACATATAATTAACATTCACAACATTTCATATTTCACATTCAATGCACATTAATCATTCATAATATGCATATGCAGTGCACATAAGACTCACTTTTCATTTGTTACTTTGTTATGACCGAGTGCCTAAACTGTCCCATATCTATTAGATGCCAGGCTCATTACTAACTGTCCCTTATCTGATGGGGATACATGGCTCATTTTACATTAAGAGCCTTAGGCTCTTAATCACTTTCTGAGCTCGAGGCTCTTTTAACACGTTGAGCTTTAAGCTCTTATCGGTGGCAGGTCACAACTGCCATTATGTTTCATGCATTCATGAAGTCGAATGAATCAATTACATTTGCATATTCCCATTCACTCACATTCACATATTATCGGACTTTAGTCCGGCATTCAACATTAGAGTTATCACCTTTTCATTTATATGCATGATCACATTCAATGTCCAGAATTAACACATTTACATCACATAATAATCCAATTCAAATTTAAACAAAGCAATAAATCAACGTGAGACCATCTAGGTTACTCACAGTATACTCCAGCTAACTATTGCGTTGACGTCTTGGCAATGTGTAAAAGTTGTTGCTCTAATTGTTCTTTTTATATCATACAATACATACACATTTTCACATTACTAATTTTCACATTTTTATGAATACTCAATCATATACATATGTATATATGACATGTATAATGTATGCTCAATGATAATCCCGGATATATTTCCTTAATTCACGTCTTATGATCATCCATATATCATATTTGTGAAACTTGAATATCCTTAGTTTATCAATCATCTATTCATCAATCATACATTTATAAATCCTTGCCTAGCATTATACATCCACACAATTTCCCAATTCTCATTCATTCATACTTAATTCATATTATTCATAAGAACAAGTTAATCCATTCTTCAATTCTAATGTCAATCGACATCCTAAACTCATCAATTACTTAACCACTTACATAACCAATCTTATAGGTTCATTTCAAACCTAAATTAACTCCAAAACACCAAGATAAGTAAGAAGACAGTTGTGCATGAGCGTGCCTGATAATTCTTCTTTGTCATGATCCTGCAACTACCAAATGACCATTTTGACCAAGAAAATGAGGCACACAGATGAGGTATTTATGCAATATATTCTTCTAAGAAAATGTTCCCATATGTCTTAAGTTTCTAATGACATCAATTTCATGCAGTTTGGATTAGTATTCTATAAACTATACCCAAAATACTACAAACTAGTCTCATACTGCGACAACACACCATACTTAACTTCAAGCCAAAATTTTAAACCCTTAGAGATAGAATTCAAATTCGATTCCTCATGAAAATTATAGTAATATGTCTCTAGTTTAATATAATATTAAAGTAATCTTATTTGGATATGCATAAATCAAGATATGGCTAAAATACAGATGCATATTCTATGAAAACACTACAGCTAACATACTCCAACAATTCTTCTTTCTCTTTTCCAGATGTTCAACTCATATATGTTACATTCAAACCATCTTACGCATAGTTCATCAATTTTGCATCATTTCCTCTTCATTCTCACCTCAATTTTTAACTCAATAACATCTATAAACAAATCATAAAATTTTATTTATCATTTAAACAAAAAACAGGGCATGATGTATCCATTTGTTCATCAACGTCTAGCACACTTCAAACACCATTATCAAAATCAATCCATTCCTAAATAATTATCATAAATGCTTCTATTAAACAACTCATGATTAGCATTAACACACTAAAATTTAGAACATAAATCTCTTTATGATTACACCCACGTTAAAGCATATATGAAGCTCCATGATCGTGGTCATCAAGTCTCAAATCATTAATCATATTTGATTCATTTACAACTATCCATGAAGATCAAAGTATAACTTACTTGATAAATATCCAAACTCTTCAAAATCACGTGAACCCTAACTTTTCATGGCTCACACGATCATCAATTTGGAGGTGGGTATATTAGGTTTTTAGTAACAAGATGAAGAGATAGCAAAGAGCTTGTAGAAACAAAGTGAAGAATAGCAAGAACTCAACGTGATGAGGGTGAGAGTGAGATAATTGTGAGTGAAGAAAATGAAAGAGATGGAGAAGAGATCATATGGAAAATGTGAAAGACAAAACAAAGATGGTCTTCAAGAAGAAAATGTTGTGCATGGGTTAAAAGCAAGGTAAAAATTGCTTGGTGGGTGTCGTGATATATGTCGTGAAACTTACCACTTAAAGAATCAAATTAACCTCTCTTAATAATGGTACTCAACACCATTTAATTTCTAGTCCATTTGTCACCCAATTTCTAATCCAATTATCACCCAACTTTTAATCTAGTTGTCACATTCTCAATAAATCCTAATACCATTTTCCAATTATTTCAACTGCCATTTGAAATTTATTTCTACTACTACCATAAATTAGTTATCTTGCCACTTGGCATCTTTGCTAGTTCAAAAATACTCATAATTTTATAAAATTTTCAAAATTTTCACCCAAAATTCTAAATCAATATTTATACTCACCAAATCAATTTTCAAGACAAAATATTCACTATTTACATCATAATCATTTAAAAATTATTTATACCCGAAAAATGTCAAATGAGTGTATGAACAGTTATTGTAATGTGTACAGAAAAATCAAATCACGTATGTGTGTAACATCCCATTACCTATGGGAAGGTTAGAATAGTAAATATGAGTGTTCAATGAGAGATAAGAAATGCATGTTCA
>JAOQMP010036783.1:0-11628 GCA_027563575.1 Erythroxylum pedicellare | reverse complement strand
TTGAAATTGTTTCCATCAGCTGCTAGAAAATATTCATCACAAGAAGTCCATGCTTCTGTTGATAGGATATTGGGCTTCATGATCATACAACTTGATCCTGTATCCATAAATCTAATAGCCTTAATGGGCCGATCATATCTGTCCTGTTGAAACAACTGGATATGGACATATGGTCGTTGAACTGGATTATAATCAATCTTCAAACATATCTGTTGTAACATGTATAATGAATCATCATCTGAAGAGGTAGATGAGCTTGGTGATTCATTTTCATTTGTAGAAACAAAAACAGCAAACCGTGTTTCATTATCCTCGCAAGGTTGTTCCTCAAGGATTTCTTCTATCGCATTATGAGGATGAATAGGCATGAGTTTTTCAAGCTTATCCAGAAACTTGGCATCTTTCTTGGTTGCCTGAGGACACTTATTAGAATAGTGATCTAGGCTTCCACAAATAAAACATCGACCTTTATTACGATGTGAAGACTTTTTAAAGAACCACATAAATTTGCATTTTTTTTTGCCTATGTTCTTTTTTTTGAAGTTTTGCTTCCAAGGCTTCTACCTTTCTTCTTTCTTCCTGTGGAACTTTCTCCTTTCATAGTAGACTTGAGCTTGATGAGCTTTTTTGCTACTATGGCAATTGCAAGTCTGTTTATCTTTGCACTTTATCTGGAGATAAGGCTGTTTACATGCCTTTTTTAGAACTGGACCTCCTTTAAGGATATTCTTGAGCAAAGTATGCTAATCACATAACTTATCAAGGGACGCTAAAGCAAGCTGGTAGATTTCTCCAAGAGAGATAATAGACATATCTCTTTGTAGAGAAGCTATGGTCCTTTGTAGTTCTGGCTATATTTCATCTGGAAGGGATGAGAGAAAAGTGTAACAAAGGTTAATATCATTCCATCCATTCAGAAGATAATATCTTTCCGTCATACGTTTGTAATGCTTTTAAAGATCACGCTTATCAAGAGAATAGAATTTTATCTTGAAATATTCATGACGGATCTACTTATTAATCAACTGGAAGTCACCCACAAACTCCTTGTGGATAATGCCAAGCAATGCTCCAGCAGTTGGTACTTGTCTGTATTAAAGTTGTTGATACTCACTTATACTTTGCCACCATTCTCGCAAAGTACTAGTAAACATAGATATAAATTCAAGCAAAATATCCGGAAGAGGATGATTAGGTCTGGTCATTTGTAGATCAATCCAATCACCAAATTCATGTATTCGATCTCTCCATTTTTTAGGTGGAAGATCATCGAACATAAACCAATGACCTGAAGTAGGCTTAGTTGTAACCTGTATAGTTGGCTAAGCCAGTGTTGCTTGAGGTGCTAGTTCAGGTCTGAAAGGTTCAGTACCAGTGGATTCGGCTTCACTGATTTCTGGTTTAACTTCAGTATATTGAGGCATAGTCATCAGAATATTTGATAATTCTAAAAGATCAGCAAAGTTAGATGATTCATTGGATTCAATTGATTCTTCAGCAGAATTATTCTAGATTGCTCATTTGATGTCTTTGATGTAACGTGTTAAAATGAACACTCAGTTGGTGTTGCAGAGAGTTCAGATGTATTACTTTCTTCTTCAGTTTTCTTTGATTGAGAACTGGAATCATCTGCAAAAGATTTAGAGGTTAGAATAGCTATGTACTTCGACTGATTTGTTTTGTCCTTCCCAAGAGATGAGGTGGAAGGTTGTAATGGTGGTGGAGACTCTAGAGGAGTATGAATGCGTAAAGGCTTTCTCCACTATTCAGTTGGTTTAAAAGGTGTATATGAAGATGACACTTTTGGAACCTTTAAAGACTTAGGAACTCGAGATTTATGCACACGATCAGATGTAGACTTAGATTTTGATCGTCGAGGTTTTTCATGAGTTGTCTGAGGATGAATATATTGTCTAATCAAAGGGTAGTTAAATTTGAATACCTTTGAATAGTCAACTTCTTCTGGATACCGTTGATACGAAAGAGATGAATATGATGGCTGAAGAGTTGAGAACTCTGAAGAAGATAAGCCATATATCTGTTTAGGTTTAGCTACATGCATATCAGCTTCCATTTGATGTACAATTCCTTGTATCTCTTGTATCTTACGCACTTTCAAGTTAAATTATGGCCCCATGTAATGGGAAGAGATGTATTGTCGTAGTTCAGCATCAAGGCGCTGAACCTGAGCTTTGTATGAGCGATACATCGTTTGTATCTGTACCAAAACAGAATTGCCTTTCTTATAAGTAGCAATGTTTTATTGACTAATTCCATCCAGATTGGAATCAATCCTTTTCAAAACTTTATTCTGTGCTACTGCGTTAGATGTTTGCCAGTTAAGAACTTCATCTGTGGGATTAGATGCAAGTGTTCCTTGTGAAGTTATTCTTGACGCTTTGATATAAGGGTTAAAGACAACCCACTGTGATTCATCAGTACTCCTAGATAATTGAGGAAAGTTATCCTCGTCTGGTCTTACCATCATACAAGGTAGAGGAGTAGGAGTTGTAACAAGAATTGCTGGCATAGATCTGCATAATCCACCAGTAGATCTGTAAAGATCTGTCTGAGTAAACATAGACGACTGGAGCATCTCTCTAAGAGACTTTGGTCTGGATAGTTTCATCATGGATAAACCATTATGATCGTCTAGATCTTTATCACCACCAAGAGGGTGAAACTCACAAGAAAGGAAGCACCAAGATTTGGGCTTTGATTTCTTCTTCCTTCTTCGTTGATATCTTGGATCATCATCGTCACTATCTGACTCAGGGTTGAGGGAGACTTCACAATCTTGTTCACACATAAATGGGTCAACATCCCATAAAAAATGTCCATGATGATAACTAACATAGACTAGATCTCTATTAGATTTCAAATAATGGATAGGAGGACCATCTTTACCTTCCGTATGAGAAAATACGGGCTAGATCTTAAGGCTTGTTGCCCTAAAAGATAGATCTGATAGATCTTGAGGTTCAATAGGCTAGATCATCAGGATAGAACCTGATGTTGAAAGACCAGGCGTGTCATCACTAGGTCGTGTGTAAATGGACTTGATTGGGCCATCTTTCAGTGTCTTCAGAATCAAAGGAGTTATAGTATGAAAAGAGTGTCGATAAGGTGCGTGGAATACCTTCTAGTAGTTGGTAATCCATTCTGTTGGCATCATCTTTTCAAGCTCCATTGAAGGTAACTACTTCGGGTTCTAAAGGATAGTTGTCTGATTATTGGTTTTATCAGCAACCATGTAAAGAGCATCCGAAGTAGAGTTTGAAAAGTTTAAGTCCAACGAGTGATTCTATAGATGATAGATCATCCAGTGATGTAAGGTAGTCATGATGACTGTAGGATCTTGATCTGCTTCAGTGATCTAAATCTGAACTTATAGACATTCAAACAACATAGGATCATCCAACCTCTATCAAGAGTGATCTAAATTAGGTGCTATGGTCAAGATAAGATTTGCTCTATCAAGAGTTGTAAGCAAGGTACCAATAAGAGTATTTTGGTATGTTATGTAGGTAGTGTCAAGAAGGGATATCCTAGTTATTGCATAAATACCTTTTCTTCCATGTAAGGTAAGAACAAGTCGTATAGCTCTAACATAAAGATGTGTATGTTTATGTTATCTCTATAAGGCGATCAACTCCGTAGGAATCTCAAGCTTTACGTATTTTTCTGCTGTTGTAGATCTGAGACCATACTGTTCTAGTTTGAAACTCTATATGATTTCCTTGATATGAGACCTAGAAGTAAATAATACACTCCTAATACTTCTCGTCCAAGAATAGTTATGAGAATATATACTGTACGGACTCAACAATGGTAAAAAAGACTCACAAACATGATTTTCTACAGGCACATAAGTAATTTCTACAAGATTTTCTATTTTATTTGACAACACACATTTCACACTATTAGGCAAATTAGTGAGAGACAAACTTGACAATAAATGAACTAGATCTGAGGATACTAATTCTGTCTTTTCTCTCTTTCTATCTTTCACACTTCCTAACCTAAATCAATGTGTTCCCCACCTATCTAAGATGTGAAGGTTGACTATGTTTCCAAGGCTAACCACGAGCACTAGTGGAAAACCTAAAACAAGGGGTAAAACTCCAAAGGGTATGCAGGTGTATTCGGTATTACCGACTCTACCTGTTTATAGTGTTCTGTGTCGGATGTCTGACAACAGTCAATGATTAGATATCAGAAAGCCTTAACAGGGAAAGATTCTGACATATGTCTTTGAGATGCTTGACAACTATAGTTTGTTCTTTTCCCCATGATAATGGATTCTTACATAAGAGCTTCGATAAGCATGAAGTACAGGTTGCCACATGTGGTACGAAATGTCTGACGTAATGGACAATCCCAAGGAATTGTTGAATTTGTTATATAGTGAGATGTTTATCCAGAAATTACATTAATTCATTAGCAATATGTGGACCTGACTGATAGAATCCATCATTGAATTGCAAACCCAGAAATTCAATTTCTGTTATACTAATTATACTTTTTTAGGCTGAAAGTATAATCACATACTATTTTGTAAGATCCAAAAACTTATCCAATAAGACTTGATGCTGCCCATGAATCTGTGAAAACGGTAAGATGTCATCGATGTAGATCAATGCACTATTGAGAATAGGCTCATAGATCCTAGTTATGGATTTTTGAAACAGTGATGGAGCGACTTTAAGTCCAAATGCATAACAGTCCATTGGTACTGAGCATTGGGAATGTAGAATGCAGTCTTGTAACGTTCTTCAAGACAAATACCCAATTGCCAAAATCCCACTTTGAAATCAAACTTTGAGAATATGACAGCTTCCTTAAGAAATAGTACTTGTGTACTGATTTTGGGTAGAAGAAACTTATCATCCTGCAGGAAAGCATTAAGAGGTTTATAGTCAATGACTAATCTTTTTACCACATTTTTGCTCTGAACGCTTATTGGCATAGAACGTTTGACAAGCTCAATCTGACTTTGTGAGCTCGATCAATCCTTGCTGCAATAAGATTGCACACTGATCTTTTGCTAGCTTCAAATCATCAGGGTTCATCCCTGGACGTGTGGCTTTCGTAGGATTAATATCCTCATTCTTCTTGAAAGGTAGACTTATGAAAAGTCAGCATTTTCCACAGAGGATATGGATGAGTAAACTGTGAATGAGACTCTGGACATTAGCTCAACAGTTTATCTTGAAATCCAGTGTAATGTGCAGGAACTGAGGTTAGTTCAAACACATTTTTTATATCAATGTATTGATTGAAAAGGTTTCAATACCTGAGGCCTGTGGGTAGGATCTTTAAATGTGATGTTTTACTGTACATATCCATTCCAATTATGGTGTATAGGCCTGGAAGATTGCTTCCAAGTACTTTAGTTTAAACTGTACATAGAGAAAAGAAACAAATGCCAATTCGCTTCCTAGTTATCAACCTAATCTTGAAATTGTTTCCATCAGTTGCTAGAAAATGTTCATCATAAGAAGGCCATGCTTCTACTGATAGGATATTGGGCTTCATGATCGTACGGCTTGATCTTGTATCTATAAATCCAATAGCCTTAATGGGTCAATTATATTTATCTTGTTGAAACAACTGGATATGGACATATGGGCATTAAACTGGATTATGATCAATCTTCATACATGTCTACGGTAACATGTATAATGAATCATCATATGAAGAGGTAGATGAGCTTGATGATTCGTTTTCATTTGTAGAAACAAAAACAACAAACTGTGTATCATTTTCCTCACAAGGTTGTTCCTCAAGGATCTCTTCTATCGCATTATGAGGATGAATAGGCATGAGTTTTTCAAGTTTATCTAGGAACTTGGCATCTTTCCTGGTTGCCTGAGGACACTTATTAGAATAGTGATCTGGGCTTCCACAGATAAAACATCGACCTTTGTTTCGATGTGAAGACTTTTTAAAAAACCACATGAATTTGGGTTTTTTGCCTATATTCTTCTTTTTGAAGTTTTGCTTCCAAGGCTTCTGTCTTTCTTCTTTCTTCCTATGGAACTTTCTCCTTTCATAGTGAACTTGAGCTTGATGAGCTTTCTTGCTGCAATGGCAATTGCAAGTCTGTTTATCTTTGCACTTTATCTGGAGATGAGGCTATTTACAAGCCTTTTTCAGAACTGGACCTCCTTTGAGGATATTCTTAAACAAAGTATGTTGATTACATAACTTGTCAAGGGACGCTAAAGCAAGCTGGTAGATTTCTCCATGAGAGATAGTAGACATATCTCTTTGTAGAGAAGCTATGGTCCTTTATAGTTCTGGCTGTATTTCATCTGGAAGGGATGAGATAAAAGTGTAACGAAGGTTAACATCATTCCATTCATTCAGAAGATAATACCTTTCCGTCATGCGTTTGTAATGCTTTTGAATATCACGTTTATCAAGAGAATAACATTACATCTTGAAATATTCTGATAGCAGTTGATACTTGTATGTACTGAAGACGTTGATACTCACTTATACTCTGCCACTATTATCACAAAATACCAGTAATCATGGATGTAAATTCAGACAAAATATCCAGAAGAGGATGATTAGGTCTGGTTATTTCTAGATCAATCGAAGCATCGAATTCATGTATCTAATCTCTCCATTTTTTAGTGGAAGATCATCGAACTTAAACCAAGGACCTGAGGTAGGCTTGGTTGTAGCTTATGCAGTCGGCTGAGCTGAGGTTGCTTGAGGTGATGGTTCAGGTCTGAAGGGTTTAGTACCTGTGGATTTAGCTTCACTAATTTCTAGTTCAACTTCAGTATATCGAGGCATAGTCATCAGAACAATAGATAATTCTGAAAGATCAGCAAAGTTAGTTGATTCGTTGGATTCAACTAATTCTTCAGCAGAATTTGTTCTAGATTGCTCATTTGATGACTCTGACGTAACGTGTTCAGATGAACACTCAGTTGGTTTTGCAGAGAGTTCAGATGTATTGCTTTCCACTTCAGTTTTCTCTGATTGAGAACTTGAATCATCTACAAGATATTTAGAGGTTAGAGTACCTATGTACTTCGATTGTTTTGCTCTGTCCTTCCTAAGAGATGAGGTGGAAGGTTGTACTGATGGTGGAGAATCTGGAGGAGTATGAATGCGTAAAGGCTTTCTCCACTGTTCAGTTGGTTCAAAAGGTGTATATGAAGATAATGCTTTTGGAACCTTTAAAGACTCAAGAACTCAAGATTTATGCACATGATTAGATGTTGACTTGGATTTTGATCATCAAGGTTTTTCATAAATTGTCCGAGGATGAATATACTGTCTAATAAAAGAGTAGTTAATTTGAATACCTTTGCATAGTCAGCTTCTTCTAGATACCGTTGATACGAAAGAGATGGATATGATGGCTGACGAGTTGAGAACTCCAAAGAAGTTGAGCCATATATCTGTTTAGATTGAGCTGCATGCATATCAGCTTCCATTTGTCATACAATTCCTTATATCTCTTGTATTTTACGAACTTTCAAGTCAAATTATGGCCCCATGTGTATTCTGGCTCTGATACCACGCCGTTCCCTGAGTGGTAATTTTACCCTGAGTGGTTTCAATTTGTGGTCAGGTAGAGTCGGTAACGTCGAATACACCTGCGTACCCCTTGGAGTTTTACTCCTTGTTTTAGGTTTTCCACTAATGCTCGTGGTTAGCCTTAAAAATATAGTCAACCTTTGCATCTTAGACAGGCGGGGAACAAATTGATTCAGGTTAGGAAGTGTGAAAGATAGAAAGAGAGAAAAGATGGAGTCAGTATCCTCAGATCCAGTTCATCTATCGTCAAGTTTGTCTCTCACTAGTTTGCCTAATAGTGTGAAGTGTGTGTTGTTAAGTAAAATAGAAAATCTTGTAGAAATTACTCATGTGAAAATCGTGTTTGTGAGTCTTCTTTACCATTGATGAGTCTGTATAGCATACATTTTCGTGACCGTTCTTAGACGAGAAGTATTAGGAGTATGTCATCTACTTCTAGGTCTCATATCAAGGAAATCATCCAGAGTTCCAAATTGGAACATGGTGGTCTCAAATCTACGACAGCAGAACAACATGTAAAGCTTGAGATTTCTAAGGAGCTGATCGCCTTATGGAGAGAACATAACCATACACATCTTCATGTTGGAGCTATACGACTTGTTCTTACCTTACATGGAAGAAAAGGTATTCCTACAATAGCCAGGATATCCCTTCTTGACACTGCCTACATAACGTACCAAAATGCTCTTATTGGTACCTTGCCTACAACTCTTGACAGAGGAAGTGTTATCTTGACCATAGCACCTGATTTCAACATTAGGTTGGATGATCCTACGTTGTCTGAACGTCTACAAGTTTAAATTCATATCACTGGAACAGATCAAGATCCTACAGCCATTATGGCTACCTTACATCACCAGAAGATCTATCATCTACAGAATCATTCTTTGGACTTAAACTTTCCGAATTCTACTTCAGATGTTCTTTACATGGTTACTGATAAAGCCAATAATCAGAAAACTATCCTTCAGATCCCGAAGCAGTTACCTTCAACGGAGCTTGAAAAGATGATGCCAACAGAATGGATTACCACCCACTAGAAGGTATTCCACGCGCCTTATCGACACTCTTTTCATATTACAACTCCTCCGATTCTGAAGACACTGAAAGATGGCTCAGTCAATTCCATCTACACACGACCCAGTGACGACACGCCTGGTCCTTCAACATCGGGTTCTATCCTGAAGATCCAGCCCATTGAACATCAAGATCTATCAGATCTATCTTTTAGGGCAACAAGCCTTAAGCTCTAGCTCGTATTTTCTCATACGGAAGATTGTGAAGTCTGCCTCAACCTTGAGTAAGATAGTGATGATGATGATCCAAGATATCAACGAAGAAGGAAGAAGAAATCAAAGCCCAAATCTCAGTGCTTCCCTTCTCGTGAGTTTCACCCTCTTGGAGGTGATCCAGATCCAGATCATAATGGTATATCCGTGATAGAACTATCTAGACCAAAGTCTCTTAGAGAGATGCTCTAGTCATCTATGTTTACTCAGACAGATCCCTACAGATCTACTGATGGATCATGCAGATCTATGCCAGCAATTCCTGTTACATCTTCTACTCCTCTACCCTGTATGATGGTAAGACCAAATGAGGATAACTTTCCTCAATTATTCAGGAGTACTGATGAATCACAGCGGGTTGTCTTTAACCCTTATATCATAGCGTCAAGAATAACTTCACAAGGAACATTTGTATCTAATCCCATTGATGAAGTTCTTAACTGGCAAACATCTAACCCAGTAGCACAGAATAAAGTTTTGAAAAGCATTGATTCCAAGATGGATGGAATTAGTCAATAAAACATCGCTACTCATAAGAAAGTCAATTCTGTTTTGGTACAGATACAAATGATGTATCGCTCATACAAAGCTCATATTCAACGCCTTGATGCTGAACTATGACAATACATCTCTGCCCATTACATGGGGCTAGAATTTGACTTGAAAGTGCGTAAGATATAAGAGATGCAAAGAATTGTACAACAAATGGAAGCTGATATGCATGCAACTCAATCTAAACAAATATATGGCTCATATTCTTCAGAGCTCTCAACTCTTCAGCCATCATATCCATCTCCTTCGTATCAACAATATCCAAAAGAAGCTGACTATTCAAAGGTATTCAAATTTAACTACCCTTTGATTAGACAGTATATTCATCCTCAGACAACTTATGAAAAACCTCGACAATCAAAATCCAAGTCCACATCTGATCGTGTGCATAAATCTCGAGTTCCTAAGTCTTTAAAGGTTCCAGAAGCGTCATCTTCATATACACCTTTTGAACCAACTGAACAGTGGAGAAAGTCTTTACGCATTCATACTCCTCCAGAGTCTCCACCACCATTACAACCTTCCATCTCATCTCTTGGGAAGGACAAAGCGAAACAGTCGGAGTACATAGCTACTCTAACCTTTAAATCTCGTGCAGATGATTCTAGTTCTCAATCAGGAAAAACTGAAGCGAAAAGTAATACATCTGAACTCTCTACACACCAACTGAGTGTTCATTTGAACATGTTACATCAAAGTCATCAAATGAGCAATCTAGAACAAATTATGCTGAAGAATCAGTTGAATCCAACGAATCAGCTAACTTTGCTGATCTTTCAGAATTATCAAATGTTCTGATGACTATGCCTCAATATACTAAAGTTGAACCAGAAATCAGTGAAGCTGAATCCACACGTACTGAACCTTTCAGACCTGAACCAGCACCTCAAGCAACACCAGCTCAGCCAGTTGTACAGGCTACAACCAAGCTTACTTCAGATCCTTGGTTTATGTTCGATGATCTTCCACCCAAAAAATGAAGAGATCGAATACATGAATTTGGTGCTTGGATTAATCTACAAATGACTAGACATAATCATCCTCTTCTGGATATTTTGTTTGAATTTACATCCAGATTTACTGGTACTTTGCGAGAATGATGGCAAAGTATAAGTGAGTATCAACTACTTCAGTACATATAAGTATCAACTGCTGGGGCATTATTTGGCATTATCCACAAGGAATTTGTGGGTGACTTCCATTTGATTGATAAGCAGATCCGTCAAGAATATTTCAAGATGAAATGTTGTTCTCTTGATAAGTGTGATCTTCAAAAGCATTACAAACGTATGACGGAAAGATATTATCTTTTGAATGGATGGAATGATGTTAACCTTCGTTACAATTTTATCTCATTCCTTCCAAATGAAATACAGCCAGAACTACAAAGGACCATAGCTTCTCTATAAAGAGATATGTCTACTATCTCTCTTGGAGAAATCTACCAACTTGCTTTAGCGTCTCTTGACAAGTTATGTGATCAGCATACTTTGTTCAAGAATATCCTCAAAGGAAGTCCAGTTCTGAAAAAGGCATGTAAACAGCCTCATCTCCAAATAAAGTGCAAAGATAAATAGACTTGCAAGTGCCATAGCAGTAAGAAAGCTCATCAAGCTCAAGTATACTATGAAAGGAGAAAGTTCCACAAAAAGAAAGAAGAAAGGCAGAAGCCTTTGAAGCAAAATTTCAAAAAGAAGAACATAGGTAAAAAATGCAAATTCATGCGGTTCTTCAAAAAGTCTTCACATAGCAATAAAGGCCGATGTTTTATCTGTGGAAGCCCAGATCACTATTCTAATAAGTGCCCTTAGGCAACCAAGAAAGATGCCAAGTTCCTGGATAAATTTGAAAAACTCATGCCTATTCATCCTCATAATGTGATAGAAGAAATCCTTGAGGAACAACCTTACGAGGACAATGAAACACGGTTTGCTATTTTTGTTTCTACAAATGAAAACGAATCATCAAGCTCATCTACCTCTTCAGATGATGATTCATTATACATGTTACAACAGATATGTATGGAGATTGATCGTAATCCAGTTCAACGCCCATATGTCCATATCCAGTTATTTCAACAAGACAAATATGATCGACCCATTAAGGCTATTAGATTTATGGATACAGGATCAAGTCGTACGATCATGAAGCCCAATATCCTATCAGCAGAAGCATGGATTTCTTGTGATGAATATTTTCTAGTAGCTGATGGAAACAGTTTCAG
>JAOQMP010036758.1:0-11630 GCA_027563575.1 Erythroxylum pedicellare | reverse complement strand
TTCACCAACACTCTAGCATATACAAAACTCCTTGTCATGATCATTCAACCTCTAAAACATCTCTATAAATCATTACTTATCAAGCATATATAAAAGTAAGACTTTTACTTAAACTTTGCATCACATACTTAATCACACACCAAACACCATTTCATGTCATTTAACCTCTAACTATTATTATAAATGCTTCATTTAACATTGCTCATAAAATTATAACATGACTTGATTTAGCTACCAAATCTTCAAACTCTTCAAGAAAATAAAAAATCCCTAACTTTAAATACAACCCACGATCATCACCATCTTGAGGGTTGGGAGGTTTGGGTTTTTAGTAAGGATGAAAGAGAGAGCAAGGTGAAAGAGTAGCAAATGGAAGATGAGTGGAGGTGTGAAGAAATAAGTCAAGAAGAAGAAGAAAAGAAGGAGAAGAGAAGTCATGAAAATGAAGAAGAAGAAAGCCACAAAAAATGAAGGAAGAGAGAGCAAAATGTAAGACCATTTAATGGTCTTTCAATTAAATGAAAAAGTAGTGGCTTTAGACTTGGACATTTGTCCAATTTCTATGAATTTCAACTAGCTCTTTTATTTAACTAGTCCAGTCAATTCCAATTGTCTCCCAATTTTTTTAATGACACTTGACAAATAGTTCTAAAGTCATTTATCAAAATTTTCATTGCCTTTGGACAGTAAATTCTACTACCATTTACTAATAGTTTTTCTACTCGACAATTTTCCTTGTCCAAAATACCCAACAATTTCTAAAAATTTCTCTATAAATTTCAAAAATTCTAAATTAGCAAATACACTCTCCAAATAAATTTTCACCACATAAAAACCACAATTCTCAATAAAAATCACATTTGGAAACAATTTTACCCAAGATGTCCATGAATGCATGTAAAATCATTTTCATGTGCAAAAATTTACTATTCATATGTATATGCATGTCATATTATGCATGAATATATGCACATGAAATGCATTTTCTAATCTCTCAATCATCTCTCATATATTCTATTCTAGCCACAACATAGGTAATGGGATATTGCATAAATGGTTTATAATAACTATAATACATGATGAATTTGTATGTAAGGCATGTATATGATGAGTATAATATGTACATCATGTTCTATATGTAACTCAGCAAAGTATGAATGTGAAGTATGTTATCTTATTTTCAATGAATTTCTGGAATATCTTGGTATGTTTTAGGATTGTTTTGTGTGGCATCTGTATATCCTCTCATGGGGTATTTAGGTGTTACATTGTTTAGATTTAGAGCATGGTTTAGGCAATTTTGGTTTAACTAGCACTTAACTGTTGCTTGTACTTAAATATAAAAGTTGTGCTTTGACATAATGTCGGTTGGCCTATGTTTTGGTTTTAGATTTAAATATTGAAAGATTTCATAAAGCCGTTGATGAGGTTGCTGAGAGTAATAATCTTATGCCATTTCGTCTGTCTATATCTGAACCCTCTGGGGAAAATCGAGATGAAGTGGAAGTCCTATATCCTCCTCCACCTCCAGCTTAAGGAGAGACTTTAGTTAAGTTTTCATAATATATGACGAGTTTATTACACCGTATGATCGCACCCAAGGCTTGGATTGATCAGTTTTAAAAGCATGGAGTTGAAGAATTTACTAGAACATCTCTAGAGGAGTCTAAAAAGGTGAAATTCTAGTTGAAAAAGGTGAATAAGGTGTTAGATGAAATTAGCTGCCCACCTGACCAGATGGTTCATTGTGCTGTCTCCCTTCTTTAAGGAGCAACCTATGAGTGGTGGAAGTTTATTATGAGGTATCCTCAGCTATATGAGCCTCTGACTTGGGATTTCTTTTTCCAAAAGTTTAAAGCCAAGTATGTGATGGAAGCCTATAGAAAGGAGAAGTTAAAGAAGTTCTTAAATCTGAAGTAGAGAAGTTGTTGGACCCGATTCTGGAGCCCAACATTTGGAGTCATAAAGCATGAGAATATTATCCTATAGGGTTATTTCAAGGAACCCTCATTAGTCACCATCCCACATGAATGGCTCCCACACCGATCAAACATCCAAACAAACTCATTTCTCCAATTTCAAAACAGATTTTGGGAAAACTCAAACTAGAAATACAATTTAACTTCTTCATAAAATTTGTTCCCCATTGTCTTAAGTTTCTAATGACGCCAAAATCATTCAATTTGGCTTAGAATTCTAAGATTTAGGGTCCAAAACCCTTTTAGATTGTTATTAAACTAGGACAGTACACTATATCCAAATTCCATCTAGAAATTGTAAATCTTAGGGACTGAGTTAAAATTCTATTCCTTCAAATCATTTGAATCTCTATGTCTCTGGTTTATTTAGAAACAAGAATAATCTCATTTATAGGTCGGATGACACAGTTATGACCGAAGGAAATCAAACAAGGTTCTGTCCCCAATCATATTGAACCTAATTCGGGACCATTAGCATAACTTTTTCTAAAAATATCGGATCAAGGTTTCCTTTAGAAAGTTAGAAAAAAAAACTTCTAGTTATACAACCTTCATGAAGACCTTGAAGATAGATTCTATCATCTAGAGGGATAGAAGTGGACCAGACTATAGGGTCAAACGAAACCAAATAAAGGGTCAGATGAATTGGGAAAATTGCCATAACTTTCCCTAGAGATGTCCGATTAAGGTGTTCTTTAGATGGTTCGAAAGAGAAATTCAAGATATAAAACTTTAATGAAGACCTCAAAGATAAATTCAATAAAATATAGGGTAAAAAATGTGATCAGATAAAACCAGATGAAGGGTCAGATGAATTGGGAAAATTGCCATAACATTCCCTAGAGATGTCAGATTAAGGTGTTCCTTAGATGGTTCGAAAGAGGACCTCAAGATCTACAACTTTTATGAAGATCTTGAAGACAAATTCGATCATATATAGGGTCAAAAATGGGACCAGACGATAGGATCAAAGGAACAGTGTATGACATCATCACCAGACGATATGACGTCATCACCAGACGATATGACATCATCATGACAAACTCACGTGTTTATATATATTTTCATACCATTTGAATGAGTTTTGGTCACTAAACATGGTCTTTATGGCTTTATTTGAATATTATTTTGAATTATTGTGCCTTACATTTAATTTATATTTATAGGAGCAAAAATTGTCATATTTTGATTTAACCGTGATAAATTAATTTTTGAACAATTAATGCTACTTTATTTGTAATCTTTATTGTAATGCACCCGGAGAAATTAGAGTTCAAAAGATTAAAAAGTAGTGATCCAAAGCATTAAAAGAGCTAGAGAAGAGAAGCATAAGGGAAGCATTACACAAGAAGGAAACGACAACGTTGAGCGGCACGGAAAAAGCAAGGAGAAAACGACAGTGTGTGAAGAGAAAGGAGGAGATCTGCGAGGGTTTGGAAAAAAACCAAAAACGACAACATTTATTAGACACATCTAGCTACAGTGGAGTGTGTGCGTGGTGTTGGCTGGCGACAGAAGTTGTTCTGTGCGTGAGTTGTGTATGCATGGCTGTGAGGTGCGTGAACAGTGGAGTGGCCAGCAAAGTTAATTTGTCTACATCAGCTACAGTGGTAGACAAGTGGTTTTGCGTGTTATGTGAAAACCAAGTTGCTTGGGTTGTGTGGCTTTAGCGTGGTTTGCGTTGAGAAGAGAGAAAAAACGGGAGATTACGTGGTCTAGGACGCGAAGGGTGTGGGCTGCGTGGTGAGCTCAACAGGAAGGCATTCGTTATGGAGACCAGAAGTTGGACTGCGTTGGAGCTAAAAAAACCGAATAGAACGCAGAAGTGGACGAAGGTGTTTTATAGAGAAAGGAGACCTAGTTTCATTTTCTTCATCTTCGTCTCCCACAAATCCAAAACCCTCCCACTTTTCATGGTTGAAAGTCGGAGCACAATATTGGTAGCATCTTCATTGAATTTTCGTGACTAATTTATCCTAATCTTTTGGTTTAATAGCAATGGCAGGAGTTTGGATTTTTATAAGGAAATTTAAATTGCATTTTTCTTCTAACCATTTAATTATTTAGTGATTTCTAGGTTATAGGATAACTATTTAATTATTTGGAGTTGTTCATTGATTATATCTTTGAATTAGAAGATTTTGTGACTGGATTATTATTTAGCAATTGATATTGTGTTGATTTTGGTTTTAATTTCATTACTTTGTTTTGGGTCGAGACTTTATATTGAGATTTTAGAAAAATTGATGATTATTCAAGGTGACTTGAATTATTGGATCATTATATCTATTGCTGGCATTAATTCTATTTTCTTAATTATTGAGTAAAAATCGAGCATTGATTTTAGCATCCTTGGTTCTATTTTACTATTCTGGTTGCAGTTAGTAAATTGGAATTTTGGAAAATAGTTTTGTAACAATTTGAGGTGGCTCAGTTGTTTGATCAAAAGCTTGATTATAACTCTTGATTCATTTGTTTTAACTCTGATATATGTTGAGTGATGATTGCCTGCGCTGTTGAACTGAAGGGTTGTTTTTATCATTGATAGTTAATTGCGTTTTCCTCTTACTCCATTATCTTACTATCATTTCATATTACTCATTTTAATTTCAAAATACCAAAAACAAGTCCTTAGTGTTTATCTCAATTTGTTGCAAACTTTAACGGTAATTGTTCAAATCAAACCCCATTTTATAGTTTAGGTTGCATTGCATTTTGTTACTTAGGAAATTAATTTTATCTTTTGGTTCCTCAAAGAGAACTACCCGAGGTTGCGCTATATGCAATCTTTGGTTAAAATTTTGAAGTAACCCCAAGACGACATCAGATTTTAAGGTTATTTCAAGTGGCGCCGTTGCCAGGGAACCAAGAAATTGGTTCCTAGTAACTAAGTGTCAAGTAACATTTGACTGGGATTTTTGTGCTGAGCCTGATACTTGCATTGGTATTGCATAGTCCATTTTCATTTTGCATTTTGCACTTTCTTGGCTAGATACAAGTTTTGGAAAATTTGCTCTTTTATGCATATTGGTGCAATTTTTAACATTCTTTGGCTACTTGTGCATATTACAGTTTTTCACACTCTTTCATACACTACAAAGTACATCGTCATCCATACTCATACATTCATACACACTCACACTTGCACTTGTTAGATTCTTCCTTTTTTTTCTTTACGAATCATGTTGTGTGAGCAGTTTTGCACCTTGTTCTTATTGTTACTGTTTATGCCTAGAAGTGATAGGGTTTTACCTTTGAATCCTTTAAATCTTGAACTTGAGAGGTTAGTGAAAAAGATTAGAAGAGAGAGGAGAATAGAGAGGGCAAGTCAAGTTCTTGTTTAGGAGGAGCATATTTCACAAGAGTCAAGTTTGTCATCTAGTGAACAAGAACCTAGTGAGAGAGCTATCTCTATTGAACAGTTGTTTACTAGTAATTTTGAATTAGAGCAAGACACTATGGATGATGATAATAGTTATAATAGATATGTTGGGCCTAATGTGAACAACAAACATGGTGGGAACAACCTAAGGAATAATGGTGAGATAATAGAAGCATGAGGGAGATTAATAATTCCAATGTTGATTATGACCCTTATGACTTTTATACTGATGATGTGAAATTTAAAATTAAAGGAGAATTAATTTCTTCCTTACCTAGATTCCATGGCTTTGTAGGTGATGATCCATATAGGTATTTGAAGATTATGCACATAGTGTGTTCTTCTATGAAACCACCCATGGAAAATCTTGAAGATGTGTTAAGGAGAGCATTCCACTTCTCTTTAGAAGGAAAAACCAAGGAGTGACTTTACACACTAACTCAAAATTTCACCACATTGACTTGGGATCAGTTGAAAGGAGCGTTCTTAGATGAATATTTTCCTGCCTCTAAAAATTCAAGGCTTAAAAAGGAGATAACCAGTGTTGTGCAACGAGATAATGAATCCATGCATGAATATTGGACACAGCTCATCACACTTCTAGCATATTGTCCACACCATAATATTTTAAATAATGATCTGGTAAACTCTTTTTATGGAGGGCTTCTTCCATATCATAAGCCCTCAATTCATGCCGCAGCAAATGGTTCACTTAGAGACTTGAGTCCCAATGCTGCATGGGACCTACTTCAAAAGATGGCTACCAATGACCCTCAATCTGGAGACACAAGAAGGGTGTATAATACCTCTTCAGTTTCTTCCCAAGATATTCTTACTGAAATTGTTGCTTTGGGAAATCGAGTGGAGAAAAGACTCAATATTTTGGAGAACAATGTGAAGGCTAAGGCAGTTAATTTAATGGTTCATACTCAAATTATAGTAGTTGGTTGTGAGTACTGCGAGTCCATGATGCATTCCTCCAATAATTGTGCTAGATATGAAGAAGTTTATGCCCTCTACCAAAATAAGAATGGCCAATATCAAAAGAGGATTCCTACTCTGACACCTTTAATTCAGGTTGGAGAGATCACCCTAACTTTAGATGGGGTAGGGATCAAAGAAACATTCAAGGAAATTCTTCCAATCAAATGGTGTCTAATCAAGGGACATCATCTTCTTTTTCTGAAGGTGATCAATTTGCTATGATCATGAAGGGCATTGTTGGGATTAATTCAAGATTAGATCACTAGAAGATACAAACCGATGCTAAGTTGAATGTTATGGGGAATAAGATGGACTCGTGCCTATAAAATGTGTTCTCTAAGTTAGAGCAAATAGAGACTAAACATGAGAACTTAAACACTTTTGTTATTCAAATCTCCAATAACTTGAGTGAATAACAAGCAAAGAGTAGTGGTTTTATACCCTCTAATACAGTGATAAATCTAAAATCTTTGAATTTAATCACACTAAGAAATGATAACAAAATTAGTGCTAAGAAAGTGAAATTCAGAGAGAATGAAGAGGATGAAGAATCGGTTGATAAGGAAATGGAAGTTGATTCTCCTCCTGCTAACACTACTTAAGAAACCTCCTAAGCTGAGAAGAAAACTTCTATTCAATATGAAAGCCTACAAGAAAAGAAGCTTATGGAGAAGTATCGAAAACAACCAGTGGTGCTAAATGATGACGAGGCAACAACTATCATGAAGAGACCAACAGGGGAAGGATCACCATCCGATTACAAAGGTGATGAGGTAAACATTTGTGACTTCCCTTTTCCAAATTCTTACTTGGTTAGTAAAAAGATTGTTGACAAGAAAGACAATGATGAATTGTTTGAAATGTTTAAAAAACTTAAGGTGAATGTGTCATTGCTTAAATTGATTAAAAAGATGCCTAAGTGTGTTAAATTCTTGAAATACCTATGCGCAAATAAGAGAAAGTATAGGCATAGTGAGAGAATCCAACTAGGGTTGAGTGTTAGTGCCTTATTTAAACGACAGTTGCTCATTAAATGCAAAGACTCGGGTTCTTACACTATCCCCTGTACCATAGGTAGAACTATTGTTTCTCATGCCTTACTTGACTTAGGTGCAACAATCAATGTCATGCCAACCTCTGTTTATAAGACCTTGGGTATTGAAAGACACTAGTGTAGTGCTTGGTCTAGCTAATAAGACAGTGAGATATCCTAAAGGCATTTTAGAGGATATCCTTTTGCAAGTCAAAGGTTTTGTTTTCCCTGCTGACTTTTATGTTTAGGATATGACTAACGAGCTTCCTACTGAGAGTACCTTGATTCTAGGTAAACCTTTCCTTCTGACTGTTGAGACCATAATTAACATGAAGAAGGGCCTTATCACTATGGGAATTGGGGATCAAGAATTGCAAATTAATCTTTCAAAAGCTATGAGCCATGGTTATGAACATTGTTCTTCCTTGGTTGTTAGTTTGATCAAATGTCATGATAATGATGTGGAAGATTTGCATGAGACTGATGCACATGAGCCCGACTGGTGTAATATGGGTGTGAATCATCAAGATGCACTTGCTTGTTTATCCTCCCCCAGTTCTTCTGATTTTTGTGCATGTGAGGGTGACGTACCATGTGTCTATTTTTTAGAGATAGATTGGTGGCTTTCCATTCCATAAAATTTTGATGCATCCTTTTGTTTTGATATTACTGCTATTTTTGCACTTAATAGCCTTGAGGAAGGTGTGTTTCTTGATTTTGCAAGAACTAGTGATAAGGAAGCTGTTGTACAAGCTACGAACATAGTTTCTTTTTCAAGTGGTGTTGGAATATTAGAAGAGGATAGTAGTGATCTTGCTACTGCTCTAACCTGTTTTAATACCACTCTCACTTCTAATTTACCTTCTTTTCTATTAATCAGACTGACCCTAATTTTGCTATTTTCAGGTCATTTGATGGTGGCACTGAATTCGGAAGTGGAGGACATATACGCCATTGAGCTTATACCCTCTTCCCCAAGCCTCATGGACGCACCACTCACACTGAATGCATTTGATATACCAAAGATGGTTCCTTCTATTATGCAACCCCCTGATTTAGAATTGAAACCCCGTCCCCTAAACTTGAAATATTTCTTTCTTACTGAGGATTGCAAATTGGCTATTATTATTTCCAGTTCTTTGAGTAGTTCTAAAGAAGAGAATCTAGTTTTTGTGTTGAAAAGATATAGGAGGGCTATAGGTTGGTCTTTAGGGGACATACCGGGAATTGATCCCTTGGTCTACGCACACAAGTTCCTTTTGGTTGACGGGTCCAGTCCAATTAAGCAGTCACCAAGGAGATCGAATCCTCTTATTCATGGTGTGGTTAAGAAGGAGGTATCTAAGTTATTGAGTACGATGATCATATATGCCATATCAGATAGTGAGTGGGTGAGCCCGATATAGGTAGTACCAAAAAAGAACGGTATCATAGTAGTGAGAAATGAGAGTGATGAACTTATTCCATCAAGAGTTCAAAATGCTTGGAGAATGTGCTTAGACTAAAGGAAGTTGAACGAAGCAACTAAGAAAGATCATTTTCCATTACCTTTCATTGATCAAATGTTGGAAATAATATCTGGAAAATCTCCCTATTATTTCTTAGATGGCATTTTAGGCTACTTCCAGGTGCCAATTGCACCTATAGACCAAGACAAGAATACTTTTACATGCTCTTTTGGTACCCACGCTTATCGAAGGATGCCATTTGGGATATGTAACGCTCCAACACCTTTCAAAGGTTTATAATTGCAATCTTCTATGATTTATTAGAGCAAATGGAGGTTTTTATGGATGACTTCACCGTTTATGGTGATAGCTTTGATGATTGCTTGTCTAGTCTTGAACATGTTCTTGGTAGATGTATTAAAAAAAGATTGGTTTTGAATTATGAGAAATGTCATTTTATGGGAGATAGTGGCATAGTGTTAGGTCATCGCATCTCCCAAAAGGAGACTGAGGTTGATAGAGCCAAGATTGAAATCATTTCTTCACTTCCTTATCCTACTTGTATAAAAGATTTGAGGTCTTTCTTGGGGCATGCATGATTTTATCGGCATTTTGTAAAAGATTTTAGTACAATTGCTTTACCCTATTCTACATTGTTGAAAAAGGATATTGATTTTCACTTTGATAATAGACATGCCTTCGACACTTTCAAATCCTTGCTTATTTCACCTCCTATTATGACTGCACCTAACTGGAGTTTGCCCTTTGAGCTATCTTGTGATGCTTCTAACTTTGCAGTCGGTGCTATGCTTGGTTAGAGGGAGGAAAACTGATATAGATTGATAGCTTATGCCTCCAAGATATTTGACTCCGCTCAAGTGAACTACACCACATCCAAGAATGAACTCTTTGCTATAGTCTTTGCTTTAGATAAGTTTAGGTAGTATTTGATAAACTCTCGATTGGTTGTTTTTATAGATTTACAGCATTGCGGTACTTATTCAAAAAGCTCCAGTCTAAACCAAGACTATTGAGATGGGCTTTGTTGCTGCAGGAATTTGATATTGAAATCAGAGACAGAGCTAGAACAGAAAATCATGTGGCTAGCCACCTTAGTCGGTTACTTGAAGGCACTAAGGGAGTTGGCTCTTCTGATTTTACTATTGATTCTTTTCTTGATTATGCACTTTTTACCTTGGCAATTCAGGAGGCTTGGTACTCTAATATTGTTAATTACATTATCGCTGATTTTGTGCCTCCTTTTATGTCTAAGTTTTAGGTTGATAAGCTGACGAGGGAGGCAAGATACTATACATGGGATGCTCCAATTCTTTGGAAGCAATGCAGTGATCAGATCATCAGACGATGTGTTCCTAACAATGAGATCCACTCTATCCTTACCTTTGCACATTCTTTACTTTGCGGTGGGCATTTTAGTGCTAATATGACCACTAGGAAGGTTTTAGAGTGTGGGTTTTACTGTCCTTCCTTATTCAAAGACGCTTATGCTTTTTGCAAGTCTTGTGATAAGTTTTAGAGGTTTGGGAGTCTAGGTAAAAAGCATGAAATGCCTTTAAGACCTATGCATTTTTATGAAATTTTTGATGTTTAGGACATGGATTTTATGGGTCCTTTGCCTCATTTATTTGGGTTTTCATATATATTACTTGCAGTAGATTATGTGTCTATATGGGTAGAGGTAATGCCAACTAGGAAAGTTGATGCTTCTACTGTTGCCAAGTTCTTACGTGCTCATATCTTTTGTAGGTACGGCATTCTAAGAGCAATCATCAATGACCAAGGAACATATTTCTGCAATAGGACAATAAAGTCTTTACTTGCTAAGTATGGAGTTAATCATAAGCTGGCCACTCCTTACCACCCTCAAACAAATGAGTTGGCTGAAGTCTACAATCGGGAAGTGAAGCGTATACTAGAAAAGATTGTGAACCTATCCCAAAAAGACTGGAGCGAAAGGCTTGAGGAGGCGATATAGGCTTACTGGACTACCTACAAGACCCTTATAGGCATGTCTCCCTTCCAGTTGCTCTATGGCAAGTCTTGCCATCTACCTATAGAGATCGAGCATAAATCTTATTGGGCGATCAAGGCATGTAATGTAGACCTTGAATCTTCACTTGAAAACCGAATAATACAACTCCAACAGCTTGAAGAGATGAGACTTGAGTCTTATGATAACACCAGAATCTACAAAGACAAGTTGAAAATAATTAATGACAAACAGATTTTGAGGAAAGAATTCCATAAAGGTGACAAAGTTTTAAAGTTCAAGGCTTGGTTAAAGTTGATGCCCGAGAAGTTCGTCACCAAGTAGGAGGGCCCTTTCAAAGTTACCAAAGTGCATTCATTTGGAATGGTAAAGCTAGTGGATGAAGCAACTGGTCATGTTTCACAGGTCAATGGTCATCTGCTTAAACACTACCATGAGGATCAAAAACCTCCCTAATCCCACGATTGTTCCCTTCCACCTTTCTCCTTTATTATCTATTATATTAATGGTGATATGTAACACCCCACTCCCGCTTGACCCAAACCCGATATCGATGGTGATATCCGAGTCCGTGCCCCACGAGGGTGGTGTGTTACATCACTAAACAATCAAAGGTCGGTATAAATCTTTTGTTTCTTACGATTATGCGCAAATCAATAATTACAAATTTGGGCCCACTTTTATTCAGAAACATTTCGTTTACAAGAGTTGCCAATTTTTTTAATACTAAAATTTCGATTAGCTCAATCCGAAAACGAAACATATTACACTTTAATCAATTTCTTTTGCAAAA
>JAOQMP010036709.1:0-11633 GCA_027563575.1 Erythroxylum pedicellare | reverse complement strand
ATTGTTTGCAAATGAATGTTGAATTATATTGAGATAACATTGTGAAATGCCTATGAACTTGATGGCGATATGAAGAAATGTGATAAATGAGTGAAATATTCTGAGGTAATTATATGACGTTTTTGCATTCAGAAGGTGCTTCTGAAATGACTAAGTAAAGTGGTTTTATTGTTAAGGTGCTTATTGAAGCATAATAAATAATGTGATATATAAAACATAAATCTGTATGATGTGTTATATTGATTGAACTAGGTTTTATTCATATGATGTATATGATCTGTTTTGAGTGAACACATTGATGATGGTTCACTCATTGATTTCGGAAAACTCATCAAAATTGGAACGTTGATTTTCAGGTACTAAAAGGAGACTTTGCTTATAAAGCAATCTAGTTGGTGTCTAGTATTATCCATTTTGGGATCAAGATATGACTTAAAGATCTAGTCAGCTATCATCTGGAGAGATTAGATAGAGTACTTTTGTATAGATTTTTAATCTCATGTGGGATATTTTATATAAATAGTGTGAACACAAATGGTTTTTGTATTATAACTATATGGAAAATTTGTAATGAAATGACAATGTAGAACACGTTTTGTTAATGAAATGCGATATGTTAACAATTTAAGTACTTATGATCTTTATGATGCCATATTAAGTGAATGTGATTACTCTAACATGTCATTCCCATTGGGTATGTGCTCGGATATTCTGAAGAATTTCAAGTTTATATCCTATGGTAGTGGGATTTGACAATTTTTGGTATCAGAGCATAGTTTGGCATCCATAGGGACATAGAACAACATTTAGACATGATATATAGTCAGAGGTTCATATAGTGATCATGAGTATTATTTGTTATAGGTCATACACTATTAGAGATCAAGTTATAGAGTCAACTGACCTTAAGTCTATAGGAGTCAATAGAGAGTCTACGGTACCTCAGTCTGAACAGATGCCTCCAAGAATTCCTGAGAGAAGGGAAACGAGGTATGATAAGCTTAGAAAGTAAAGGGTTGTAGACTTTTATAAAAGTATAGACCTTGCGGAGGCAGAAGGTTAGTTGGAAAGAACTGAATGGGTGTTTAATCAGGTGGACTTCGAGTCCGATGAAAGATTTAATTATGCAGTCTCGTTACTACAAGGTCTAGCATATCGGTGCTGGAAGATTGTTCCTGGTAGTTCCGCCTAACCTTATAGATTGAAGTGGGATGATTTTTTAAGATTTAAGGAAAATTATATGCCCAAGATCTATCTGGATAGGAAGATGAAGGAGTTTTTAGATTTGAAACAGGTAAGTCTTATTGTAGTCAAATATGAGGTGAAGTTTAATGAGTTGATGTGTTATACTATTGCTTTGATTTTGACCGAGGAAGATAAGTGTAGGTGGTTTGAAGATGGATTGAATATGGAAATTAGAACAAGGTTGGCCATTTCTAATAAGAATAGTTTTGTTAAAATGAGAGCTGCATCGATTCAAATTGAGTAGTTACTAGGGGATGGATAAGTAGAGTATAGACAGGAGCCCATAATGAAGAGATTTGGAGAATTTCAAGCTGATTCTAGTAAAAGATTTAGTAAATGCCAGAGTAGACAGTCACGATCACAACAAAGATCGAGACAGTCAGGGTTTAGGTAGAGAGGTGGCTTTGACTATTCTGGCAGAGGTCAGTTGTCTGGAGGGCAGACATATAGTAAGCAATCACCATATTGCCCAGTTATGAGCATTGTGGAAAGAAACATGGTAGAGAATGTTGGAGGTTAACGAGAGCTTGTTTACATTGTGGCTCTCATAAGCATCAACTTAAAGACTGTCCTGAAATTTCTAAAGTCCAGTTTAGTGTGAGAGTGGGCTCAGTGACTGAGATGACTGTCCAGCAAAGTAGAGCCAGTGGAGCAGGACGGAGAGGCAGAACTAGTTTAGCAGGTCCTAGTTTTAGGACTGAAGTATAGAGTAATCAACCGTAGTCTCAAGCTAGAATTTTTGCCATCACCACACAGAAGGAACACAACTTCCCAGAGATTGTTGCAGATGTGTTGCATGTCTTTTAATTTGAGATATTTGTATTATTAGATCCAGGATCCACACATTCTTTCGCTGCACCACATCTGGCATCTAAATTGCATTGTGCACGAGAGGTGATGAAATGTGGCTTAATAGTGAGTACTCTGGTAGGAAGTATTATAGTTAGTGGGGAAGTCTATAAAGGGCGTGTCATTTGGATTGATCAAGCAGAATTAAAGGCCAATTTGAAAGTACAGTAGTTGAAGGAGATAGATCTCATATTAGGTATGAACTGGCTTAGTAGTCATAGGGCAGTAATGAATTGTTATAATAAGGAAGTGACTGTCAAATCCCCTAATCAACCAAAGGTAGTATTTCAGGGTGTTAATCAAGTAGTGCCAACTAGATTGATTTCCTCAATGAATGCTCTTAGATTGATTCGAGGTGAATGTGAGGCTTAATTAGCTTATGTAATTGATACCTGAAATGAGCAAACTATATAGGATATTCTTGTTGTTAGGGATTTCCCAGATATGTTCCCTGTTGAATTATTGGGTTTACCCCTAAAAAGAGAGACAGAGTTTATGATTGATTTAGTTCTCGGTACTGCTCTTATATCGATTCCTCCGTATAGGGTGGAACTTGTGGAACTGAAAGAACTTAAGACCCAGTTGCAGGAATTGTTGGACAAGGGTTTTATCAGACCCAGTGTATCACCTTGGGGAGCTCCGGTTTTATTTGTGAAGAAGAAAGATGGGACCCTTAGATTGTGCATTGACTATAGACAGTTGAATTGGGTGACAGTGAAAAATAAGTACCCATTATCGAGGATTGATGATTTACTTGATCAGTTATAGGGAGCTTAGATGTTTACTAAATTGGATTTGAGATTAGGTACTATCAGATGAAGATAGCAGAAGCTGATGTACCTAAGAGTGCATTCAGGACCAAATATGGACACTTTGAGTTTTTAGTGATGCTTTTTAGGTTGACAAATGCTCCGATAGCTTTTATGGCACTGATGAATAAGCTATTCCAACCTTAGATCATTTTGTGAGTGTGTTCATTAATGACATTTTGGTGTATTCGAGGAATAGAGAAGAACATTATGAGCATTTGAGGCTACTATTATAGATAATGAGGGAAAAGCAGTTGTATGCTAAGTTTAGTAAGTATGAATTTTAGCTTGATCAAGTAGTATTCTTGGGTCACCTAGTGTCTGGATAGGGCATAGAGGTGGACTCAAAGAAATTTGAAGCAGTGATAAAGTGGGAAGCCCCGAGAAATGTGTCTGAGATCCAGAGTTTTTTTAGATTAGTTGGTTATTACAAGAGGTTTATTGAGGGGTTTTTATTGGTCTCATTCGCTTTGATAAAGCTTCTAAGGAAAAATGTACCTTTCAGATGTAATGATGAATGCCAAAGGAGTGTTGAGGAGTTAAAATACTGATTGACTACAACATCGATGTTAGCTATTCCATCTGGATCTAGAGGATATGTTGTATATAGTAATGTTTCCCACCAGGGGTTAGGATGTGTTTTGATGCAGTATGATAGAGTAATTGTATATACATCAAAACAGTTGAGGTCTCATGAATTTAATTATCCAGTTTATGATTTGGAATTGGCCACAATGGTGTTTACTTTAAAGATTTGGGGAAATTATCTGTATAGAGAGACATTTTAGGTTTTCACAAATCATAAAAGTTTGAAATATTTGTTCAGTCAAAAGGAATTGAATATAAGACAGAGGAGATGGATTGAGCTACTGAAAGATTATGATTTTATGATTGAGTATCATCTTAGTAAAGTTAATGTGGTGGCAGATGCATTAAGTAGAAAGTCTAATAACAATGTGGCACATATTTAGATTTCAAGGTTATCGAGCCTAATCCAATTGAGAGCCTTGAATGTTGAGTTAAAATTGGGGCAGAATGAAGTATTATTAGCTACACTGAAGCTTAGGCTAGTATTATATGAAAGAATTAGAACAGTTCAGAGTAAAGATTCAAATTTTGTGAAGCTTACTGAGAAGTTGAAAAAAGATTTGAATTTTGAGTTTGAGTTGAGAGATGATACTTTATGGTTGAAGCAGAGATTGTGTGTACCTGATGATGATGATTTGAGAAGAAAGATTTTGGAAGAAGCACACGTGGCAGCTTATGCTATGCATCCTGGTACTACTAAGATGTACAGTACTTTAAAACAACATTTCTGGTAGCCAGGGATGAAGAAGTAAGTGGCGGAGTATATAACTAAATGTTTGACTTATCAGCAGATTAAGGCTAAGCAATCAAGCTCTAGTTAGGAAGTTATAGTCATTACTAATTTCGGAGTGGAAATGGGAAAGAACTAGAAAGGATTTTATTATGGGATTGCTGAGGACTCCAAGGCAACATGATGGTATTTGAGTCATTGTTGATAGATTGACAAAATCGACTCATTTCTTACCTGTAAGAGAGAATAATACATTAAATCAATTAGCCCAGAGGTATGTCAATGAGATTGTAAGATTGCTTGGTGTCCTAGTATCTATTGTGTTTGATCAGGATCCCAGATTCACTTCTAGATTCTGGGGTAGTTTACAAGTAGCTTTGATTACGAAATTGAATTTCAGTACAACATTTCATCCTCAAACAGACGGACAGAGTGAGAGGACTATTAAAACTGTTGAGGATATTCTCAGAGATTGTGTTTTGGAGTCTTAAGGACCATGGGATCAGTATGTAGCACTTATGAAATTTGCATATAATAATCACTATCACAGAGGTATCGGTATTATACCCTATGAAGCCTTATATGGTAAGAAATGTTAGTCACCACTATATTGGGATGAAAAGGGTTTAAGGATCATTGAAGGTCTAGAATTGATTCAGGATACTATGGATAAAGTGAAATTGATTCGTAGCTGAATTAAGGCGGATCAAGATAGACAAAAGAGTTATGCTGATCAGCATCGGAGGGATATGGAATATTAAGTGGGTAATAAGGAGTTTATGAGAGTATCACCTTGGCGAGGAGTGCTGAGATTTGGTAAAAAGGGTAAGTTAAACCCTAGATACATTGGTCCATTTGAGATTACAGAGAGAGTAGGACCATTGGCTTACAAACTAGAATTACCAGTTGAAATGGCTCAGATTCACAATGTGTTCCATATGAGTCTGCTTAGAAAATATTGATCGAATTCAGCCTATATACTACTTACTTAGGAAGTTGAAGTTGCAACTAACCTAAGTTATATTGAAGAACCGGTAAAGATAGTTGGTTATTAGACCAAACAGTTGAGAAACTAAGTGATCCCATTGGTCAAAGTTCTTTGGAAGAATCATTCTAGAGAAGAAGCCGCTTGGGAAATTGAAAAGAATATAAAGAATCAGTACCCTTATTTATTTAATCAAACAGGTAAGAATTTTTAGGACAAAAGTTTTTAATGGGAGGAGAATTGTAATAACCCGTTCTCTACATTGAGGGTTAGAGCTTTAGCTATCATTGGGAATTCATGAATTGCATTTCATTCACATGCATCTCATTAGGATACACATGAATTATGAACTATGAATTATGATTTTGCACACATTGCAAGGAATGCATATGCACTCAATTGACTCATTTCGGGGTATAAAAAGATTAAAATGTTCATAATGTGAATTGTGAAATGTTTATGCCTTGAATTTTGGTTTGATTGATTACAAGTAGTGAATTTTGAATTAATTGATATAAGTGGCAAATTGAGGAATTAAATGTACATTTGGTCTAGGAAAAATGCCAAGTGGTAAGAAAAATTGATAAATAGAAATTAGGATGATTAAGCCTATAATTGAGTGACATTTGGCATTGATCATTGTGTGACAAATGGATTAGTAAGTTGATGATGATTGGCAGTTGTGATTACATGACATATGACTTAGTATTATTTGTGAAAAATGGCAGCATATGTACTTGATAAATGTGTACATGTCTTTATAAATATAGAAATTTGGTGAAACATGCCATTGTAGTAAGGTGACACCTATCACCTTAGATGTAAGCTTTAGCAGGAGCAACTCTAACTAAGCTCATTCTTGTTCTTCCTTCCTCTCACACACCACCAAAACACTCTTCTCTTTCACCTCCCTCTGTTTGTTTATGATCATGTCCAATTGTACACAAATAATCCATGTTTTACCTTTACAAAGTTAAGTAAAAGATCAGATTGTTGTTGTTCATTGAACCTGGTCGAAATCCATCCAAGTTCCGCCTTGAATGTGTGATGATTCTGTATGTTTGGAGTACTGGTTTAGAGTGACTTTTGAGTTTGTATTATAAATAAACAAGTAAGTAAAATATTAGTATTTATGGGATGTTATAATAGAGAATTGATGATGATGAATTAGGATGAATTGTGAATGATGTTAATGATTGATTGTGCTGGAAGCTTCTGCATGAACTTGGGTTCCTTTCTGTTCTGTTTTTGCTTGTATGAAAATAGTAGGTTATAGAATGTTAAATGGATGACTTAGGTTGAGATTTGATGTATAAATGAAGGTGGATTCATGATAAAGATAGGTGTTATTGAAGTGTTCTTGAATCTGGAAAATTAGAGTTGTAGGTCGAAATTTTGGTTTCAAATTCCTCTTTTGATCTATTTTACATATCTTTAGGGCCTAAATTTGAAGAAACTCAAAGAATGAAAGTTGTATATATAGGTCTTAATTTGACTTCTGTCAAAGTGTCTTGATAAAATAGTGAGTAGATCTTGAGTTAGGCTTGTTTTCCTAATACTACCTCTTACTGACCCCTGTGCAGGAACCTTATATTATTTTCTAATTTTTGGGGGCATTAGAGCTCGAATTAGTCAAAGTATAAAACATGAAAAATGTTTATTGATGTCTTATTAATGCTTTTATGAAATATTTTGGCCATAAGATACATAAGTTTATGTAGTTAATTGAAGTCATAACCTAAATAAGGGACTGTTTTGATGTGGTTGAGTTTAAATATGGAAAATTATGGTTTGCTAAAGGAATAAATGAGTTCTTTTAATTCAAACATGATCTTAAGAACATGATAACTGTGTATAAGGTGTGGATGAATGAGAATTGAAGAACATGGGGTAATTATGAATGAGAATTGAGTAAATCTATGCAAATATATTGCTAGAAAAAGTTTGGTGAATGTATAGATTTAACTTGCTGAAATTCCAGATTTAAAGTAACAATTGTGTGTATGTGTTATAAGAGGTTATTGATCATGAAAATGTTCAAGTGTAAATGTAAAATATGAGTTGTTAATAGTATAAAGATGTTTTTATGAATGCAAATGAGATCCAAAGAATATGAGTATGGTGAATTAGGTATGATTGAATAAGAATTGAGGAAATTGTGTGAATGCATAATACTAGGAAAAAATTGATGAATTTATGAATTATGAATGGAAAGTTATCAAGTTCACTTAAGGCATAAAACTAATTACAAACTAAATGATGCACAAGTCTTAATGTATAAATGATTAAGATTTGTGAATAAGGTTACATATCCAGAATGATCAATTGAGCATTCATTGAACACGACACATATACATGTGTAAATTTGAGTATTTGTCTGATTGATCAAGTAGTGATGTGTACATGTGTGTATTGCTTGATTTAGAGGTACAAATCAACTGACACCATCCAAACATTGCCAGTTCATCAAGGCAATAGTTAACTGGAGTGTACTGTGAGTAACCTAGATGTGTGACCTCGATTAGAAAGGTGTTTTGTTTATATAGTTTTGATTAAACTTGATTTCTATATATTGAATTGATATTGATATAATTATGACATTGATGATTCTGGACAATTGATTATCCGAGGAGTTTGATATTCAGGACTATATTGGGAGTGTTATGAGGAAAATGAATTCTCAACTATATGTTGAATGCTGGATATAGATATGATGAATTGTGGTTATTAAATGTGTTTCTTGATTGAAAAGTGTTTTTGTGATATATTATGTTAAAATGTTTCACTTCATTACATGAATAAGCATGTTTTACATAAAGGAGTTATGACTAGAGTAGCTAACGTGAAAAGAGCTTTAAGCTCAAATATGTGCACACAGAGCCTCAAGCTTAACGTTTAATGAACCTAGTATCTACAATGAGTGCGGGACAATACTGAAATGAGCCTGATATTCATAACGGATATGGGACTAATAACCAATAAATAAGTGCTCGGTCACAATAAAGTAAAAATGGAAGTGATGTCATATACATTTGTGTTTGTATCTTTACATATGTTTATGAAATTGTTTGCAAGTGAATGCTGAATTATATTAAGATAACATTGTGAAATGCCTATGAACTTGATGGTGATATGAAGAATTGTGATAAATGAGTGAAATATTCTGAGATAATTATATGATGTTTTTGCATTCATAAGGTGCTTCTGAAATGATTAAGTAAAGTGATTGTATTGTTAAGGTGTTTGTTAAAGCATGATGACTAATGTGATATATGAGGCATAAATCTGTATGATGTGTTATATTGATTGAATTGGGTTTTATTCATGTCATATATATGATCTGTTTCGAGTTAACACATCGATGATTGTTCACTCATTGAGTTCGCAAAACTTATCAAAATTGCAATGTTATTTTCAAGTATTGAAAGGAGACTTTGCTTGCAAAGCAATCTAGTTGGTGTCTAGTATTGTCCATTTTGGGATCAGCATATGGCTCAAAGGTCTAGTCAACTATCATATGAGGAGTTTAGATAGAGTGCTTTTTTTTATAGTTTTTTTATCTTATGTAGAATATTTTGCATAAACTGTGTGAACGCAGATAGTTTTTGTATTGTAACTATATGGATGGTTTGTAATGAAATGACAATGTAAAACATGCTTTGTTAATGAAATGAGACATGTTAACATTTTAAATACTTATGTTCTTTATGATGCTATATGAAGTGAATGTGATTGCTCTAACATGCCATTTCCGTAGGTTATGTGCTCAGATATTCCGAAGAATGTCGGGCTTATGTCCTATGATTGTGGGATGTTATAGGAGCCCTCCCAGTGACCCCATGATAGCCCTTCCAATCGATATCTAACTCAACCGAATGGTTCTTGCAAAGCCAAGATGTTCAACTGTTAAAAACCTTTTATACTCAAAAAGTTAAAAGTACATAAAATAGTGGGAAATTTTTTTGAAATCATTTTACTAAAAATCCCAGGTATGCATATAAGTGTTGTAGTAATTAAGACTCCACCACATGATTAGTTGTCTTATCGGGTGCTACTGTGCATGTGTTATTTTTGCTATATGTGTGATATGTTTTAAACTATTTTGGAAAGTGTTCAAACTGTGTAATATGTTGTACATGCATTTTATAAAGTATGCTCTATTTATGGTATACTGGAGTAATTTAAGTGTTTAAATGTATTATTGAGATTATAATAGAGATGGTTTTGGACTCGAACGAAAATTTCTTGAAAACTCCAAAAAATTGTGGAATGAGTCTGAATGAGCTTTAAAAGCCTCAAAATGTACTTTAAGGATTTAGGTGACACTTTTGAATGAAATTCAGATGATTTCAGTGAATACTATTTTCGAATAAATAGTGAATCTTGGTGAATATTATTTCCACTTAAATAGTGATTTTGGGGACTCAACTTCCAAAATTTGAAAATCACCCGAAATAAATATTAAAGTCTAATGACACTAAAATGGATTGAAAATAAGCCCGATCGGTTGAATTTTAGGAGTTTTGAAAGTTTTCGGTTAAAATGCCATTTTTGGGAAAAATGGGTATTGAGGATTTTAAACCCATTCAAATACTTTTTAAAGTATCCAATTAATAAGTAGTGACCCTCATTAAAGTATTTCATAGCCAATTTGATGATAAGATGGTTGTGGAATAATTTCGGGGTTTAATTTGGTTAGTTGATGAATTGAATGCATTAAAGGGCACCTTGCTGTTTTTTTACTCATTAAGGGCAATTTGGTCATTTGACATGATATTAGTGGATTGATGAGTCATTAGAGATGACCAATGAAAAACTGACAAGTGTGCGATGAGTCAATAGAGACAACCAATAGGAAAGTGACATGTGTAAAGCATTAAAAAGTGTAAAAAACATGAATTAAAACATAAGTTGGATTTGGTTTTGATGGTATGAATTGCACCCTTTTGATGTAATATGAAGGTTTTATTGCATTATGAGTGATTTAGAGAAGAAAAATCAAGAAAACTAACATGTGGAACCTTGGTCAAACTTCGTCAAAGGTTAGATATTTTCCCAAAAGTGTTTTATTTTGCTATTTGATGATTTAAGATTAATGAATGACATTAGGAAGTTAGTTTAATGATGAAAGAATGAAAGAAAAACCGTGGAAATGATTAGATGAGTTTTAAACTAAATTTAGGGTTTTTAATAGGTTATAATCCAAAATTCTATTTTGATGTTTTATGTGTTAAGTCAAGAGTACTTCACTTATATTAATTTGGATGACAATCAAATAATAATAATCTTAGAAATGTATGAACTATTTTGATAAATTTGTTAAGAGTGCAGAAAAATGTAAGTAACACTTAGTCAACAATAGATGAAGCGCTACACCAGACGACGCGCAACAACAAACGAAGCGCAACACCAGATGAAGTGCAAAAACAGACGAAACGATATAATAGACGTAGCAGAATAGCAAACAAAACGTAGTTAGAAGCATTATTCCAGACGATACAAAAGGAAGATATTTTAGAACATCAGACAATTAGTTAGTTGGAGTTAGTTACAGAACTAAACTAATAACCATTTCTAGAAGATTCAAAAAGTAGTTTTCAAGAATATAGTTGGAGAATTAGGCTATAAATAGTAGTTCTAGTTGAAGACTAAAATAACAAATGCTTTTACATTAGCAAAAATTCTGAATTCAAAGTGCGAAAGAAGTGAGGAAATACATCTACAACCTAAAGCTTAAAAATACTTTTCTTAGAGAGAGAAAGGAAGGCTAGAACTTGGGGAGGCTAATACAGCTGATAAAGAATACTTGGTGAGAGAGACCTGAAGAGGCTCTACGAGTATAAAGAATACTTGTAAAGTTGGAAGAGTATAGTGAAATCTTAGACTAACTCTGAGGACTGGACGTAGCCCAAGGATTGGGGTAAACCAGTATAAAATCGCAGCATCTATTCTTTAACCTTTATCTTTTAATTTTCTTGTTGTTAGACGAGTAGATAACATTACTTGCGATTGCATTGCTTATAAACTTTGGCAAAGTGTTTTAGTAATCATTTGAATTTTCTTAAAGAAATTCAAAAAGTCTCAAAAGATTAATATTTTTGAAAAGATTACATAATGTAACCCCCCCTCTTGTGTAGTTTATATATCATATCAGATTTCTCTATTAACAAGTGATTTACTTCAGTTAGTATCAAAGCGAGGTTTCCAAGAAACGCTGTCACAAAGTGAGGACAAAGATCCATAGCTGAATCACATATTTTTATAGCTGAAGGTGCCTCGATCACAAGGGAATTCAATGGTGAGGATTATCATTATTGGAAGGACAGGATGCGACTCTTCATAGAATCCAAACATATTGATCTTTGGGATATCATCGAGATTGGTCCATATACACCAACAGATGATGAAGGCAATATCATCTCTCGTG
>JAOQMP010036680.1:0-11635 GCA_027563575.1 Erythroxylum pedicellare | reverse complement strand
CAAAAAATATTTCATTACCTTTATTGATGACTTCTCACGATATGGTTATATTTATTTGCTACATGAGAAGTCTCAGTTTGTGGAAATCCTAGAGGTGTCCATTATTGAAATAGAAAAGCAGTTAGATAGAAAAATAAAGATAGTGAGGTCTGATAGAGGTGGTGAATATTACGAAAAATTTGATGAAAGTGGACAATGTCTAGGTCCATTTACAAAGTTTCTTGTAAGTTGAGGCATATGTGTGTAATACACAATGCTTGGTACACCACAACAAAATGGTTTAGTCAAAAGGCAAAATTGTACTCTTATAGATATGGTTAGGAGTATGTTAAGTTATAGTTATGTACTGTTATCATTATGGATGCATGCATTAAGGACTGCTGCGTATCTACTTAATAGGATTCTTAGTAAGACAGTACCTAAGACACCTTATGAACTGTAGACAGGATGGTAACACTCGGTTCATTGAAAATGATCAAATCAGTGAGAGTGGAGAACCACGAAAAGTGGATATTCACAAGAATCGAGTAAAAACTACTCCAAGTCGAGTAAACACTACCACATCAGACGTGATCCCATCGGATGTTATTCCTCTTGTTGCATCACAGATACGAAACATACTGGAATAACAAATTAATGTTCTAATTCCACAAGTTGAACATATTAATGACAAACCAGCTAATGGTGATCAAGTTACAAATAATCAAGTAATGTCAACAGATGTAACATTACGAGGATCTATAAGGTAAAGAAGACTACTTGTTTCAAGTGACTATGAAATTTACTCACTTGAACATAAATGTGACTTGAGCATTGATAAAGATCCAGGCTTGTTCAAACAAGCCATAGAATGTAACAATTATGAAAAATGGTTCAATGTTATGAAAGAAGAGATGAAATCAATAGATGATAACAATGTCTGGGAATTAGTTAAGTTACTAGAAGGTACAAAGCAAGTAGGCTGTAAATGGTCTTTAAGACCAAACATGACTTATAGGGCAACATTGAAAGGTATAGAGCTAGACTTGTTGCCAAAGTTTACACTTAAAAGGATGGTATTGACTATAAGGAGACCTTCTCTCCAGTTTCAAATAAGGACTGTTTAAGAATTGTTATGGCCCTAGTGGCTCATTATAATTTAGACCTTTACCAAATGGACGTAAAGATCGCCTTTCTAAATGGTGACTTGGAAGAAGAAGTGTATATGGATTAATTAGAAGGTTTTAAAACCACGAGAAAGGACAAGTTAGTGTGTAAATTAAAGAAGTCAATATATGGACCGAAATAAGCTTCCCAACAATGGTATCTTAAGTTTAAAGATATCATTATGTCTTACAATTTTGTAGAGAACGCTGTTGATCAGTGTATCTATATGAAGATTAGTGAGAGCAAGTTCATTATATTAGTCCTATATGTTGATGATATCCTTCTTGCTGCTAATAGTATGGTTTTATTACATGATGTAAAGAATTTTCTTTCTAATAATTTCGAAATGAAAGATATGGGTGAAACATCCTATGTGATAGGAATAGAAATATTCTGAGATAGATCACAAGAATTGTTAGGATTATCTCATAAAGGTTATATCGAGAAAGTATTAGAAAGATTTCACCTGAAAAAATTGCTCTGCAGGGATAGTTTTAATTCAGAATAGGGACAAATTTAGTCTAATGCAATGTTCACGAAATGATTTGGAACATAAGGACATGGAGTCTATTCCTTATGCATCAGTAGTTGGGAGTTTAATGTATGCTCAAACATGCACTAGGCCAGATATCAGTTTTGCTGTTGGAATGCTAGGTCGATATCAAAGCAATCTTGGAATGGACTATTGGAAAGTTGCAAAGAAAGTCCTTAGATACTTACAAGGCATCAAGGACTATATTCTCACATATAAAAAATCAACCCATCTTGAAGTGATAGGTTACTCGGATTCAGACTATGTCGGTTGTGTAGACTCACCAAAATCTACATTTGGTTATATGTTCTTATTAGCTAGAGGAGCAGTTTCGTGAAAAAGTGAAAAGCAGTCCATCATTCCTACTTCCGTTATAGAGGTTGAATTTGTGGCGTGCTTTGAGGCCACGATTCATAGATTGTGGCTGCGGAACTTTATCTTAGGTTTTAGTCTTGTCAACAGTATTACCATATTGTTAATAATTTATTGTGATAATTTCGCAGCTGTTTTCTTCTTTAAGAATGACAAATTTTCAAAGGGTGTAAAACACATAGATTTGAAGTATTTGTTTGTGAAAGAAGAAGTGCAAAAACATAAAGTGTCAATTGAGCATATTGGTACCAATCTCATGATAGCAGATTCGTTACTGAAGGCTTATTGCCCAAAACATTTATTGGTCATGTTGAACAGATGGGCCTTATGGATAAGTCCTTATTACCATAGAAGTCTAACATGTATATATACAAATCATTGTCTTGCTTGAATTGTTATGAAACTTGTGAATTCAATTACAATCATATGTTTTTTCTCACTTACTGTTATCTATATTGTGTTGTATACCATAATTATTATTTGTGAGATAACAATTACAGAATTACCCACTTAAAGTTTTATGAGTTGAGATGATTCTGTGATACATAGAAGGAATCATGTTGTATAACATGTGACCACCATAATCCCATTATCTTAATTCAATTAAGGATGACTTAATCGATTCCATGTATTGTGTGCATTTAAAGTTTTATTGTTGAATCACCAAGTCGTAACATGGGTCAAGTGGGAGATTGTTAGGTTATTTAATGGCCCATGTGACTTATAGATTTGAGTCCCATGTAAAGCACACAAGATAATGGTTATTTGGTATTAAATAATGGATCTCAAATGGTTCAATGACCCTTTTCCTCTCTCTTTTCATTACCAAATGACATATTGGTTGGTGGTGCTGTATAAGTTTAAAACACTTATTGAATAGTTATTCTGAACTATTGAAGAAACACATTAAAGAAAGAAGAAGAGAGGAAATCAACATCTTACAGAAAAAAATCATAGATACAGGCATGTCTAAATAAAACGATCCATAAAAGTTTTACAATAACATGATATAAGACCAATTTATTTAGTTAAATTTTCAACTATAAGAGCTTGAGATATGCGAACAAATCATATACACATATAGGTCTACAATCATAATACCTGTATATTGTAACTAGAGGGCCCAAATACTAGGCACTCCATTTCTTAATCTTGCTTTAATAAGAGTTTTCACCTATTCCCTAAGCTTAGAGATATTAACCATTACCTAAGATGAGTTACTTTTTGGATAAGTTGACCGAAAGGTAACATATTTCAAATAATGTGAATGCACCCACTTTATTCAAAGTGACTTTTTATCCTTTAAGATCCTCCATAATCCCCTAGCCATATGAATTTTGTTATTTATTTTGATCAAGGTTGTACCAAGTCCACCTTCATCTTTGAACAAAAACACAACGTCGCATCTAACCTTAGCTTTATAGCTTTCGTGTGCTTGATTAGCCCATAAAAAGGTCATAAATAACCTTTTTTTTCGTCTTCACCAAACTCTTAAGGAAAACAAAAGTGTGAGGATCAAATACATGAGTTTAACACTAAATTAATTAATTGAACCCTACCAGCATAAATTAGGCTCTTATTACATCTACTACTGATTCTCTTATGAATTTTCTTTATAAGTGATAAAAACTCCATGTAAGACTATCTCTAGTGAGAGATAGAAACTCCAAGATAGGTAAATAGAAGTTGTTTTTTTTTTGTAATCCTATTAGACAAGTAATCCAAAGAGAATAAACCACAATAAATGAAGTTATAAACACTGATTTTTTATCCTTGTTCATTTCCAAACTAGATAACTCCTTAAAGCATCTCAAAGCATTCATTAAGGCACTAATAAAATTCAAATTTTCAACAAAAAGGAGCAATAAATCATTAGAAAATAAGAGGCTTTGAATTTTAAGCTATTTGCATTTGATATAAGGCTTAAAGCTCTTTTCCTGACTTATAACATGAGTCATAATCCTATATAAGACTTGCATGATAAGTGTGAACATATAAGGAGATGAAAGGTCTCCTTATATGAGCCCTTTAGGACTATTGGAGAATCTAGTAGGCTCACCATTAACTAGTATACTACAAGATGCAGTGGTAATGCATTGCGTGATCCAATGAACAAACCTTGAAGGAAAGCTAAAAGAAAATACAACATTAATAATGAATCTCTAATCAATATAGTCAAAGGTTTATTAGAATCCACTTTGATTGCACAATTCTTAAAGGATTACTTCTTGTTGTAATTTTTAAAGAGTTTTTGAGCAGAATTCACTTTATCACCAATTTGCCTTTCTGACATAAAAGCACTCTAAAAAGAGTTGGTCAATGGTTAAAGCACTTCTTTGAGCCTAGAGACAAGAATTTTTACAATTATTTTTGTAGATTGTATTGTTGTAAGATGTAGTCCTGAAGTTAGTGAAGGTGCTTCGTTTGGAAATCTTGCCCCTAAACTACATATATATCTTTCTTTTAGCATGCATACATTGTTAAAGAATTCCAACACAGTTTTAGTAACCAAAGGTTACTTTAGCAAGTGCCAAGATTTGTGAAAGATGAGAATTAAGGCCATTTAGATTTGGGGCCTTATTGAGATGAACAGTAAAGAGAGCTTCCTCCACTTCAGCATCCATAATAAACTCGATCAATAAGTCAACATTAGTTAAAGCAATTCTATCAGTGATAAAATATTGTAATAATTAAACTGGAGAAGAGCAAGTAGAGGAAAACTAACGAATTTATAGAAATAATTATAGGTATCCTTTATTAGTTTAGAATGAGAAGAAATATTGCACCACAATGTCCTATAAGTCAAGAAATTATGCTGTGATTCCTTCTCTAAAGAATGGACTTAGGGAAATAAGCAGTGCTCCTATCACCATGCTTAAGCCATTGAATCATGGATCTCTATTTAAGTATTGAACAGTTAACCTTAATCGTTGGAACATAATCAAATAATGCCCTCCTTTCCTCCAATTGCAACAAAGAATTAAGTGGATTAAGGTAAAGCATTTGTTGCACCTTATCTAAGTTTACCTTTAAATGATAAAACACTAGCTTGCATATCATTATATTTCCTCCTTTTCCACACCTTATTTTGTAAAGAGCGTTTAACTTCAAATCAAATTTGATTGACTCCCTTTAGCTCTTCAAAAGAGTTTTAGGTTTGGAATTGAACTTTAACAAGAGTCACTTCATGATTTCTTACGTAGCCTCGGATATGGAATCAAACATTTTTAAAATCACTGGTATAAATAGAAAGCTTCTCCATTATTGTATTTATGTTTGTCTATTACCATTAGAAGACTAAGCTTCTCTGAATGTTTTCTTCTTATTGAAAAGTTTTAAAAAAGACTCTCCATTTGTGTAAACAAATCTCTTCTATATGATGGGAAACTTTAATTGATCAAATTTGTTCTCTCTTCTTTACACATTTACTAAAGTTCCCACATTTTTCTTTCAAAGAAGCTTTTCAAATAGTTGGAAAGATTTTTCAAGAACTTCCTATGAAGTCACTATGATAGAGTGGAGGGTCTTGTTAAAGTCAAGTGTCAAATATTTGCTCACCTAAAGAAGGTGGTTTGTGAGTGAATGATATTAAGGCAACTAATACACCCTTGATTTTGAAAAGACTATGGCAAATTATAGAGGATAAAACATCTCTTTGAATCAAATGGCTGCATAGTTATTTCTTGAAAGGTAAATGCACTTGGAATGTGCAAAAGGCCCCTTGCACTCTTGGTTTCTTGGGTAACTCCTGCAGTTTAGAGACCATGTCAAATTTGAAATTTTCTGTAAAGTGGGGAACGGTGAAAAACCATTTGTTTGGTTTGATAATTGAACAGGTCATAAACAATTAATTCAATTGCTTGGAGTCTCGGTAGCTAGAACATTTGGTTATTTGGATGTTAAGGTCTCTGAATTGATAGAAAACAACAATTGAGCCCTACCTTATGTACTTTGAGAGATAAACCTGTCTATTTACCAGATATCTATAGCTCTGAGAGCTGCGTTTGGAAAGACAAGCCAATTTATAATATTTCCACAAGTTAAGTACGAGATTAATGCGACCTTTTGGTACTCAAGTGTCTCGGTACAACATTGTATGGAATAAGTCTTTGATTCCTAAAACTCATTTCTACTATGGATGATTATGAAAAACAAATTAAGAACGATGGATAGTTACACTTTCTGATAGTAGACAATAGTTATTCCTTATACAACGACCACTTTCTTTTGAATGCCAATTTGCTTATGGTTTTTGGAAAGAGATTAAAAGTTATTGTCAATGGGACATCAAAAGGAATTCATTTTCAAAAACTAGCTGATGGATCACTCTTATATTCACAAAGACACTTTAGAGACTTATTTTATTGCTTTGGGGACTATTATCTATAGGATATGGAATGAAATGAATAATAGAAGATTTAAAAACAAATTTGCTACTGCAAAAGAGACAACATATGTGATACTACAAACCATCAAGGTGACCCTTTTCTCAACAACTAAGCTGTTGACTCTGTGGAAGCTTAAGTTGTTGATTTCTAAAATGAATGTATGTTTTTGTTATTGTAGTAAAGAGATTACTCTCATATCTCTTTACTAGTGAATGGGATTTTCCAATGGACTATTTGTAACCTTCTTTATTGTCTTTTAATATATTCGTTTAATTTTTCAAAAATTCACTAATCAATAACAAAAGTCACTTAGGGATTCTTAATTTATTTTTCAAAGATTAAAGGATTTGTGGTAGAATTCCTTCTTCGTAATCTTTCTTTTTGCTTTATCTCATTAATTTTGAAAAGTAAATCTTATATATGATAGATTAGAAGTTGTAGCAGTTTCAATCATTGAAACTAATATCCTTTATCCTTCAAGTATATGTCTTGTGGATATTTTAGGTCATTGCCCTAAATATCATGATGTGTGAATATCTAAATATCTATTAACCATTAGATTGTAGTCCCTTTTCTTGTGCTCATGAAGTTTTCTAGTTCAAACTATTTTAAAAACCACATACTACCACACAGTTAAATGGTATTTAGATTTTAAAAAATTATTTATTATTAATATTTTTCAAAATTAAAAAATTTGTAATGTTAAACACTCGGCAATACTAATTAAGGTTCCATATAGATTGAGAGAACTTGCAAGCTTTGTTTTTATATTTTCACACAAGTCTCTTCCATGCTGGACTACTCTTTTAGTTTCTAAACTACAAGAGACGGAAGTATGTAAGGCGATTGCTTTGAGAAACTACATATATGATATGTTTTATGTAACATCCCGTTATCCCATGTTAGGGGCTAGAATCTTAGAATAGTGTACATGAGAGTTTATTAAGTAGTTAGAAAGTGCATTTCATGCTCATGCATAATATAGCATACACACACATATTTATTACTCATTGCACACATTAAAATGATTGTATATGCATTCATTGACATTTTTCAGATAGAATTGATTTATAAATGTGATTGTATTGATGAGAATTGTGGATTATATGTATTAAAAATTAATTTGGTGACTATAATTATTGATTGGGAATTTTTAATGAAATTTAGGAAATTTCCTAAATTATGAGTATTTTTGAACTAGAAAAATGTCAAGTGGCAAGACAATTGAATTATGGTAGTAGAAATAAGTTTCAAATGGTAGTTGAAATAATTGATTAACGGTATTCGAATTTGTTAAGAATCTGATATTGAAAATTGGGAGAAAATTTAAGTAGAATTGGGGACAAATGAACTAGTTAAACAACCCACGAAACTCTCCTAAGTGAAAGACTATCTTCATTTTTATTGTCTTTCACTGTAATCAATTGTTCTCACTTTTTGTTATTTCTCTTCATTTTGTTCTTCGTATTTTTGAACATGATACTCATTTTCTCACCCTCACAACGCAAGTTTTGCTCTCACCTTTCACTTGCTACTTTTATATGTTATCTTGTTCATTGTCACTAAAATACCTAACCCTACAACATTTGACTATTGATAATCATGTGATATTGGAAAGCTAGGGTTCACGTGATTTTGAAGAGTTTAGAGTTTTAAACAAGTATCGTATTGTTCTTCATGATATGTAAAATGAAACATGCATCATGATAGTTAGTAGTTAAATGTTCATAAAATGAGGTTGTTTATTTGCTGAAACGTGAATGAGAAACTAGGGTGTGTCACATGTCTTGGTTTTGCATATTTGATGATCAATATTTCATAAGATGATGTTGAAATAATTTTTAAGATAGAAAGATCATTAAAAATGTGTGTAAAAAGAGTGCAGAAAATTCATGAAAAGATGATATGCTTATGCTCTGTTTTCACTGTTATTATGTGAATCGCTTTTGGTGTTTTAGAAATGAACTAAAATGAGTCTAGAGTTTAGAAAAAAGGAGTAACATGATGTCGTGATATGTGAAGAATTAAAATGATAAGTTAGAGATGAAACGAAGGTGTTTATGAAGATGAAGAAATACAAAAAATATGAGGAATGCGTATTTTATATGTTCGATTTTTTATGTTTGTGATCAATCAAAGATTTTGATTTGTTTGTGATTGAGTTAAGCTGAAATGGAAGTAGGAATGAAGAGGAAATAAAGAGGACAAAAGATAGAAATGATGGATTTAGTAAAACAAATGAAGAAGAGATGAAAGCTTGTAGTTTCGTAAAAATCTGAAGAACGCCTATCACAATTGTGCACAAGCATGATTGTGATAGAGAGGGAGCCTCATAGGAGCTACATAATCATGTAGAAGCACGATTTTGACATAGAGGAACCCTCAGTGGACCTGCACTATCATGACAGAAAGGAAGTGTCAGGCAGTTCACGGTCATGCACAAGCACGATAGTGATAGAAAAGAATCAGCAGGTAGTGCACGATTATGCATAAGCACGATTGTGACAGTGAGAGTGTAGTATTTTTGACAGTTTTGAACACCCTTCACTCTTTTGACCATAACTTCTTCTCTAGACTTCCGATTAAATTGAAGTTTGAACCACAAACTCTTCACATATTGTCTTTCCTCTCCACCAAATTTCATAGCCATATGAATTCATTAGGTAAGGATTGATAATGATTGATTGATGAGTTCAGGATGAAAATGATGGAGTGTGCTGGAATTTCTTAAATGGAGTGTTTTCATTAAACAATAATCTATATTTTAGTCATAACTTGATCTGTACATATCTAAATGGAATGATTTTAAGTTTAGATTAAACTAGAGACATATGGAAACAAATTTTATGAAGGAATTAAATTTTAATTCTGTCTTTGAGAGTTTCAAAATTTGGCTTGAAGTTGAGTATAGAGTGCTATTGCAGTTTGAGTACAGTTTGAAGTATTTTGTATATAACTTGCAGAATACTAAACCAAATTGTGAGAACTTGATGTCCTTAGAAACTTAAGATATATGGGAAATTTTGTTTAGAAGAAGGTTTTGCCTAAATATTTCATGTTTTTTGTCATAACGATCATGGAAAATTGACCTGAAAATTTGTTTTGAGAAAAGCTGGAATGATCGATTGAATGATGAGCTTAAAATAAATTTGGATTATTGAGGTGTAAAATTGACTGCGTGTCGTTTCGCTGGTCAAAATAAAATAATTAGACTACTACTGTAGCAATTATGAGTTTAGGTCAATCCCACAAAAAGAGTGTGTAAAGTTTATAGAATGAAATTAATTGGTGTTTAGGAAAAGGAGGTTTAGATTTTTGGAAAAAGAAAACAAAATAATAAAAAATACTTAACCTGGGTTGTCGGCATTGATATCACCTCCGAACTGGTGTCAGAATGCCTAGCCCTTCATAAGTCTTTCCCGAAAAATTGCTTCAGCCCCTATCTAATATCCCTACTTAAATACCCCTTCGGTGCTCCTTTTAGGCTGCCCTCTCACTATATACTGTAGCATTCTCGTTGTTGATTGATTTGAAAATTAAGATTTAATGACCATACTAATGTTCACTGGATTCTTATCTACGTGTTCCTCGTCTGCGTTTTGTCCTTGTAGTGTGCTCCAGCCACAAGCCGTAGCACCTTCTCTAGCTAATGAGCTGCCTAGCCAAACTGCAGACGCAGCTGTCCGCAGCCCACGCCGGTCACGCCTAATGCACCTCCACTCTTCTGCTCCTGTTGCGTCTTTACTGTGGCAAGATAAGACGAATAAGGGTCACACATCAGCCCTTTAAAACCTTGTTCTCTCGCTTCTCTGCTGCGCGCCCCTTCTTAGTGCTCCACGCTGCGTTTAAAGCAGCTGTTTGCGTTAAATGTAGCTACTGTCTGCGTAACACAGACGCAACATTGTGCGTTAAATGCACAACACTGCATTGTGCAGCATGAGTTTCATGGTGCGCTGCCGTTTTTGTTATCCTTTTTTTTTTTTCAGTTGCTTGTATTTAAATTTTTCTTCTTCTTTGTCTTCCATTTTTCATTTTTTAATTTTCTTTGTCTCACTCTATAAAGACAAGCGAGTATTGATCTTCAGAAAATGTCTTAAATAGGGTGCTTTCGACTCACTTTAATTTCTTTGCTTCCAAATTGTTCCTAAAATCATATATGAATTAAAGTAAGTATCTTAAGCATTTGTGTATCATTAATCACTAAGTGTAAATAATTAAATATATCGACAATTAAACAAATATTAATTTCCCCCACACTTAGCTGTTGTCCGTCCTCGGGCAAAACATCCAAATTAAGCTCAAAGACTCGAAATATTTACTCAATTTCCATATTTTCCAAGATAATATAATCATAACCAAAGATGAGTGACTTTCAAAAATCATAGAAAAAAATCAACATTCCAAGCATTTACTCATGATCAATCAACATTCATCATCTTCAAAAACTGAGCAATATAATGGTAGACTCGGAAAATGTGTTTAACCAAAATATATCAATAGGTACACTCCACACCATTCATGATCATGACAATCCATAACTTTGCATATTATTTCATCTCTCCACCACTAATGTTCAAATGCAAAATCATAAATCAAAGGAATTTTTATGGTTGTAATGTGGGCAAAGGTAAGGTGAGATATATTTGGGTCAAGTAGTAGGAAAGTCAATAAAGCTAGTGAAACAAAGCAACACTCATAAAAAACTAGGTACTGTCAGCTATAACAAATGCAACATTTACATTTTACAACCCTATTCAGCTCTCATACACAAACCACATAAAGCATATATCAAACCGAAGGAATCACTCATATAATTTATGCCAATGAAATCACAAGAGTGAACCTTTCAAGCCAACCTCTACCTCATATCAGCATACTCAAATAACACATCCATTAAAACTCTAGGAAGATGCATCAACTATAAACAACTTTCAACACATATACAATTCCTCCTTCATACATTTATTTTAAACAATGTTTTTTTCATTCTTTTTTTCTTTTTCCTTTTCTTTTCTTTCTTTCTTTTCCATTTTTTTCTTTTCTTTCTTTTCCTTGCAAAAATTAAAATAAACTACATCAACATAGGAATTTCAGTGATAAGACATAAAATAATATTCCATCATTATAACCAACCCTCACATATGTACACCCCCACACTTAGAATTTTGTATATCCACAAACTCAACAATCACAAATG